>KN832975.1:368470-417270 GCA_000827315.1 Piloderma croceum F 1598
GGTGTGACAGGTGACAGGTACGGTATGACACAAAGTCACCCGCGGTGTGACCCGTGTTACACCCTAATCTCTTCAAGATGCTCATGGATTCAAACCAATGTATCAGGTGTTGACGTAGGAATTTGTCAACAAGTGACATCTGGACATCGCCGATGACACATAGATGATGAACCCAAAACATGCATGCGTATGAAGTGTGGTCGGGAAGACTTTCGTCTGCCATGTCGGCAGAAAGAGTTAGATTGCAAATGTTGCGTTTCAAGACTGCATCCAAGTGTTGCAAACATTTTAAGGCAGCAATGTGGTGATAAATGGCTCGATCGAAGAACCACGCATCATTGTTGCATCGCGAGGGTGTCAAGAGGAATTCGGTGAATGACGGGTGTAGAAAGCGTACTGTCGGAGAGGCTCGCATAACACATCCTAAATGCTTGATGACATGAATAGAAGGTCGGTCCTGCGACCTACAAAGCAGGCGATCAATTCCATCACTGGATAAGGGTCTCTGCACAACAAGGATTAGTCCAAGAATAGACCGAAAATCTGAAACAAAGTCTTCATCCCAAATCCCCACCAAGTTAAGCGCCCTCAGATACAAGGCATTGAGTGTAGCCTGTGCAGTCGTGGCTACTTTTACAGACAACAAACTGGCCAATCGTCGCCTGGGGTCATAACCATCTATGAACTCCATGGCTGTTGAAGCCCAGATGAAAAGCCCAGAGGCTTGTTCGGTTAGCTCTTCAATCATTTTCTCTCCCGGCCAATCATCTCCAAGTGAGAGAATCATCCTTTGGCAGATGTTTGCCATCCAGTGTCGGATATACAATTGTATATCACAGTGGTTGTCTCATACTGTGATGTCTAGCTCTAGGGTTCTGATATGGATTTGATGATTGAAAGCCCGGAATATATCAATTTCCGCACGGCTGGTGAATATGAAGCGGACATTCAGATGTAGATCGCGGGATTTATCCGAAAGCACGGTCAGGAGAATTTCACGGTCTTTCGGAGTACCACATTCATCCAATGCATCCAGCACTAGCACAATGGGCGCCAATGCAGTACATCCCTTGGATGGTGATAAAGTGTCAAGGAAGAGCTGCTGGAATTGATAAGATATAGGGGAAAGACAGATGTTGGGCGAACTCTTGAGAGCAGATGCTATGATTTCACTGATATCAGGGTGAAAAACACCAAGTTGATACGCCATGGTCCTGATGACGTCCCAAGGATTGTTCCTCTCTGCGACGTCACGATTGAAGAAGATAAATGTGCCCAAATTTCCAGATTCGCGGAAACAATTCACAATGGTCGTTGATAATGTACTCTTCCCGGACCTGGCCAAGCCATGAATCCATAGCACGTTCTGTGTGGTTCTCGAATCATTCACCCAGTTGATAATAAACTCAAGGACATTCATTCTGGTGTCAGGGAGGCATTCTTTCCGCAGAAACAGGTCCATGTCAATGGGATTCAATCCCAGAAGAACTTGTTTGAATGCTGCAGAAGATAATTGATGTGGGTTTACCACCTAGTTTCCCAGGCCGAAGAGCCGCCAACTCACTTTGACCCTCACGATTCGGAAATGCAATGTTGAATTGATCTCCATGGATGTGATTGATGTTCGAATACGTGCTATCAATGTTGGAAGGATATTGGTCTGACATGGTGTTGGTTAGAGTGGCACGGCAGACCGCGGTGGATATAATATACGCATATGTATTAGCTATCCTTTAGCATATTTAAAATATTTAAATAAATATGTCAGAACTAATTATGTAAGATAGTTGTGCTCTGCATATCCGTTTCTTGCAGGCGGAAACGAATATGCGGAGCAAAACTATCTTATGTAAATAGCTCTGACACATATTTTACATATGTGTGGTTAATACTTATTTATTTATTTAAATATGCTAAAGGATATCTAGTGTATTCTATCCTGCCGTGTGGAGAAATGTTTACTGCGGCGATTGCTGAATGTATACATCGATATCAACGAGTACAAGTTTATTTGGCAAAATTCCAAATGTACATAATAGTAGCTGGATTAGCGGGTTGCGAGCTGTCAGTCGAAACAGAGGTCAAATAGACGCCTGTATGTAGTAGTGCACAGCCTCTGAAACCACGAGTCTACGTCATTGCTACCGACTTTACAGGATTTACAGCCACGTCGATCGACGCAATTTGTGCTTCAAGTTCTAACCATCGAGCTGTCCATAAAATCGCCAGCAGACAAACTCAAGACCACACTGTAAGTGCTTCACCAAACTCTATGTCATTGACTGACCAATCCGATACCAAGAGATTGACATAGATTTCTGCCGGATTATAGACTGTTACAGCAATGCACGACTGCCTACTAATCGCAGAAATGCAGACCAAAATCCTTGAATATGTGATCCAGAGTGACCGTGGTCACCGAACGCTCGCTGCACTCGCCCGCACGTGCAAAGCGCTCGCCGAACCATGTCTTGACGTACTATGGCATCGTCAAGAGCGTGGATTGGGAGCACTCATGAAGACGCTTCCTGCCGACCTGTGGGAGGTTTCTTACGGATCTCTCGTGCGTATTGCTCTCCTTTTATTTATTTATTTATTTGACCTTGATGCGTGTTTCGACGTAAGTCCTTCACTAGACAATTCGTGTGGTCCGATTGGACCAGATTCAGTTACTATGCACGTCGCATCCAAGAACTAAGCGTGGGCATAAATGCGTTCGCCAACGGGCACGGAACTGAGTATTTGCGTCATAAGACCACTACTCGATCATTGGACGAGATCAGTATCGACGTGCGTGCACTCGATACGATGAGCCCATCAGGCGTCCCACTTCTTTGCAACCTTCGTCAGCTGGCTTTCTCTGATGACCCAGAGAGCATGAAAGTTGCACGCTTCCTTCTCGCGCCCACAATCAGGACTATCCACCTGGACTTCGTGTCCGACATTTTCACTGATTCTGACGCGACAACCTTTTTGGCCATTCTCAAAAATAAATGTCCGTTCCTAGGACACCTGGAGTTTTGTGGAATACCAGATGAACTTTGTCCAACAGTATCTCAGTTTATTTGCGGGTGGGAGAACCTACAAACACTCTGGGGGAATCAATCACCAATTGTCACCGATGAGACTTTCATCCACCTTGCTTCGCTGCCAACCTTGTCGAAACTGAAACTTAACCTTGGCTATAATTCCCTTCCTTTGGCCCTTCCATCCCAATCTTTCGCTGGCCTTCGCGATTTGGACCTTTGCACTTACAACATTGAAGTCATCACTGATTTGCTGAAATCCTCTCATCGACATCACCTTCTACCGTTGCGAAGCCTTGCACTCCGTTTCCACAGTCCTATTAGTGTGCAACCGGTGGAGCTAACACATGTAATCCACGACCACTGTGCACACCCGTGTTTGACCCGGCTAGTTTTACACGATGCCAGTCACATACCTTGCTCCTCCTTTGACTCATATATGTTAAGGCCATTGTTTGCCTTCACAAAGTTAGTGATAGTCGATATCTTCTACGATTTACACCGAATCGACGATACACTTTTGGGGGAAATGGCCAAGGCTTGGCCACAATTAGAAAGGTTAACATTGGGCAACAATATGGAAATTAATGGCACCAACATGACACTCGCTGGACTCGTGCCGTTGGCTCGATATTGTCCTAAATTGGAGGCCACTTGGCTACCCTTCGACGCGTCGAACATAGAAAGGCCGGGAAGGAAGTTTCGTAACCGCCAGTTGACCAAACTGGGTATCGGATATTCAAATATAAAGGATGCGATGGCGGTGGCAGAATTTCTGTCAGACATCTTTCCAAACCTGTGCTCGATATCTTGGCCTGCGCAGAACAGGGCTGCTGGAGAGAAATGGCGAGAAGTGCTGAAGATGCTGGATATGTGGCGGAGAGAGGGAGGCTAGGAGGCCGCTCGGTATTTCGTATAACCCAATCTAGAACAAAGATAGTTGAAAATATTATCCGCGGCTCCAGCTGTGTCACACTCCCATCCGCACAGCGAGTTCGCGAACCGAAGGACAGGATGAGAAGGCAATGATATTCATATCGGCGAGGCCAACCATGAAATCCATCAACCCCGAGATCCATACTTTACCAACCAGCTCAGCGCTGCTTGGATTCTATGAACGCATGAGCGAGTAAGACGGCATGCGGGAGTCCGAAACTATGGGCGCGAAAACAAAATGCACATCTTCAAATGAGGAAGCAAGAAGTAAGCACATGATGTCAGCATACGAACGACCACCCACTCTGATCAGCTCAATCATCCCTCCATGCGACCTGTCCCGCAGCCCATCTATCTCCCCACATGACTCGTTTGTGATAAACCTTCCTCAGCGCCTTGAACTCCTTTACGAAGTCATCTACCGCCCCGTTTCCAGGTGATGGTGATGCCGACGAGGATTGAACAAAGGTTGAGGCGAGCGCTTCGGATTTATCGTCTTGTGCTGTTGTTGCGTGTCGGAGGCGCATTAGCAGAAATTGGGGTGTGAACCGCTGGAAAGAATGCGAACAGTTATTACATATATTATAGAGCTTAATAAAAGAACTACGCAAAAACGAACCTGGTATACCTCTCGCTGTTCCCGTTCGAGATCCTTCCACCTCCCCTCAAGTGCTTTCGCCTCGTTAAACGCATCCTGAGTCTCACTTCTCAGTCTATAAAGACTATCCTGCAGCGTCGTATTATGATCTGTGTGCGTGCAGGGCTTCAGTTTAGAGCTCGCAGATCATGAAATGGATCGTACTGGCTATCGACTCATTGGCCATACCCAGCTCAGCCTGTGCTTGGAATAATGATCGAACTCGGTCCATTGAGTGGAAGATAGCCTGGAAGTATGCTGGGTCGGCTAGCATGTCTTCCAAGTCCTCTCGTCTGTGCGTAGTACATGAGAAATGCGATCGGGACACAAGGTGGAAGCCTCACGATAGATGGGCCAGTTCTGGGAAATCAATCGTGAGCTGGGTTGATATTGATGAAAGTGTATCATGATCCATGATATCCTATACTATCGAGGAAAAATAAGTACACAGAAATTGCAAAGATGAGTGTTCTGATCAGACGTCAAGCCGAACCGCCACAGCCGCACTTACCATGTCTTCCTCTTTCACCGTCCTCCCAGGCGAACAAGTCCCAGCTCAACATGTAAACCTGAAGCTAGGCCCAGGACTTTTCCAAATACAGTCATCAAAACAATCCGAAACCTCGATAATATCTACTCGAGCGGGAACAGTGAACCATTCTGCGAATAACAGCAAATGGTGGGTTGAGAGTAATTCACGGCGGGTGAGTGCAGTTTCAGAGCCCTTCTTTTCCCCTTTTGACGCAGGGGAAATTAAATGATGGATAGTATGTACCTGCGCCGCAGGAATCAGTCGTAGGCGCCGTCGTTGGACGCAGTGGCGAAGGCTGGCGCGTTGACATCGGTTCAGCACATTTCGCTCTACTAGACGGACTTGCATTCGAAGGAGCCACTAAACGAAATAAACCGAATCTGAAGGTGCGTAGTTCCTCCCTCTTATCTCCTTAATAACTCAAACAGAAATCCTGGGTTGTGCTTGGCGATAGATTGGTGCTCTAATCTACGCACGCGTCTCCCTCGCACATAAAGACATGGAACCCGAACTTGAATGCTTCGATGCACAAACGCGCAAAGCTGCTGAGTTTGGAGAGCTCAAGGGTGGGTTCATGGTCCGGTGTAGTCTTCGGATGTGTCGGCAGTATGTCCTTTTCCTTCCTACCTCCTATCGTGTGCTCACCGCAACAAAGGCTACTAGACCCCAAACACTTCCTCCTGCCCTTCATTGGATCGCGCTTCCCTTTAGAAGTCGCAGTAGGCACAAATGGGAGAGTGTGGATTAGCTCGAAGGAAGTGAAGCACACTATTGCAATTGCGAGGTGCATCGAGGCTGTTGACCCTGATGGAGGAGGGCTGGACGAGAGTGGTATCAAGACGTTTTTCAATACATTGGATTTATAACCTAAGCCATTATTGAGCGAAAAGGGGTATTAACGATACAGCACTATATAAAACGGTTCAGCTTGGGGGTCTGATTGCGAAGAACAAAACCACACCCACCTTCGTACAACAGAAATCCCATCCGACACTCAATCGTCGTCAGCCAGCCTCGCTCTCTTCCTCGCCCGTCCCCCAGCACTACTACTTACCGCAACATCCTCATCACTAATGGTCCCAGTACTTCTTCGACTAGCGCTCGCCCTCTTCCTCCTCTGATACTCCCTATCGCGATTCTTTTTCTGTTGCGCGGCGGACAACTCTTGGCCACGGGTAGCGGGTGGTACGACCACCGTTTGGAGACCTGGAGTAGACTGTTTGTAGTCGTCTATTGTCGCCGTTGATTCTTCGCCTTCTCCCAGTAATTCAAGGGACTGGTTGGTCTTGCGTTAGTATCCATGTATCAAGTGAGAGTTGGAATATTCGCACCCTCTGACTCGTCAGACTGCTATTCGAGAACATCCGATCTGTTTCGCTGACTTCATACTTCCGTCTCGTTACGCTCTGGTTTTTGAGATATCCTTCAAAGCCTTGTATGATATTCCCGCCACTGTGTGCAGCAGTCTCGGTCAAATATGACCCCTCAAAGTTGTATATTTGAACTTCGATTTGTGCCTGTCAATTGCATCAGAAATTGCTGTAGTTTATGAGCGGCACAGACGCACCAATTGCTTGTCTACTGCCCGTTTCTTAGGCAAAGCCTGCATGAGCTCCTTGCGTATTGCCTCGTAACGCGCCTTGTCCTCTGGAGTGGGCTCATTGGACATGATAGTCCCGACAAAGTCGAGAATAAAACACGAATATAAATAAGCGCCCGTCGCCACATGCAATTCCATTTTGGTTGTACGCGCGTTCAACCTCACTCATCCACCCACAATGTCCTCAGCCCCGCCCCCAGTTCCCCCTCCGACCAACCCAGAGAAACCGCCTGATGAGGATCCTTCGTCGTCCATACATGCACCTGGAATGGAGGGTGAAATGGACACCACCCCAGATGCTCCCGTAGAGGAAACCTGGGAGGACATCCCCGAGGATGTCATGGCTCTGAGCACGGACGAGATTCTTACAAGAATACGGCTGATCGAGAATGATATCAAGGTCGGTGTGCTATGATGCGAAGTAATGCGAAGGCTAATGGGAGTGGTAGGTGATGCGCTCAGAGACGCTGAGACTCCAGCACGAGCAAAGCGTCATGAAAGAGAAGATTCGTGACAACGGTGAGAAGATCAAGCAAAACAAAGTATTGCCATATCTCGTCGGCAACGTAGTTGAGGTCCGTTCTCTTTTCACACAGAGAGATGTAATTATTTGCTTATACATCACCGCCAGATCCTTGACGTCGACCCCGAAGTCGAAGAAGACGGCGCCAACCAAGACCTCGACTCAATGCGCAAAGGCAAATGTGCAGTAATCAAAACCTCAACCCGTCAAACAGTCTTCCTCCCCCTAATCGGCCTCGTACCCCCCGAGAAACTTAAACCAGGCGACCTTGTAGGGGTGAACAAAGACTCGTACCTAATACTCGACACCCTCCCCGCTGAGTTCGACTCGCGTGTCAAGGCGATGGAGGTGGACGAACGTCCGACGGAAACATATACCGATATTGGAGGACTAGAGAAACAGATCGAGGAACTAGTGGAGGCCATTGTGCTGCCTATGGAGCAAGCGGATAAGTTCAAGACAATTGGAATCAAGCCCCCCAAAGGATGTCTTATGTACGGGCCTCCGGGTACGTACATCCCAAGTACAGATGTGATTCACGGACTAATTAATTGTAAAAGGAACCGGAAAGACTCTGCTGGCAAGAGCCTGCGCCGCACAAACTAAAGCCTGCTATCTCAAACTGGCAGGCCCGTCGCTCGTACAGATGTTCATTGGAGACGGTGCGAAACTAGTACGAGATGCATTCGAGTTGGCCAAGGAAAAAGCCCCCGCCATCATTTTCATCGATGAACTGGACGCAATTGGCACAAAACGATTTGATTCGGAGAAGAGCGGTGACAGGGAGGTGCAGAGGACGATGTTGGAGTTGCTCAACCAGCTCGACGGATTCAGCAGCGATGAGAGAATCAAGGTACATTCCTTCACTTCAACTTTTATACATCGATTGACGGTATATTGGTGCAGGTAATAGCAGCAACGAACAGAATTGATATCCTCGACCCCGCCCTCCTCCGTTCCGGGCGTCTGGACCGCAAAATCGAGTTCCCCTTGCCTAACGAGAGCGCTCGCGCCCGCATCCTCGAGATCCACTCCAGAAAGATGACCACCTCGCCAGACGTTAACTTCGAAGAACTCGCACGGAGCACAGACGAGTTCAACGGGGCACAGCTCAAGGCAGTTTGTGTCGAAGCTGGGATGATCGCGTTGAGGGAGGGCGCGACTAAATTGGGCCATGAGCATTTCTTGAGCGGTATTGCGGAAGGTGAGTCTTCGCTTTTACTTTCGCTCACGATTAAGATTGGAACTGATTTATGAATTTGCGGCTTATAGTGCAAAGCAAGAAGAAGAACGATCTAGTCTACTTTGCTTAGTATTTTTGTTCTCACTGCAGGTGCTTTGTCGTGATAGACAATGGATATACGTTCTCCAACCCGGGTCGGGTGACTTCAATTGCTAAAAGCAGCACTTTGCTCCATGTCAGCGCATAATAGACGACCTCCTTCACATTAGCTTCTCTACGTGCGGAACGTATCAAGATATATATACAACGCACGCCTGAAATCTCAGTGACCTCTCTTGCGGACGCAAATCATCCCGGAAGTCGTATATCAACGCTCGTCAACACTGTTGGGACTAGTCTGGTGGAAGTCGGGGCCGTCCAAACGTCCCGAATGGGATTCGTATCCACCCAAGCGAATTCAGGACTCTGTCTGTCTCCTGGCTCAAGTGCTCGCAAACAAGACAAGGACAGCCACCTAGCCTATCCCTCCAACAGTCTCTCCCGTCGTCCAGTAGCAGCTCATCCCCTTCGGGGATCGGTTGGATGGTGCGAGCGACAAAAGCGGCTGTCTCTTCAATAGCATACCACTATGGATTTAGGATGTTAATACATACAGATGAGAAACAAAAAAGATATCAGAAACATCTCACAATGATATTGGGCTTAACCCTCCCCGGGCCTGTCGCAAACATGATTGATAAAGCGGATTGGGCCTACCACTATCCGTGACTCTCTAGGACCGGTTTGGTTGGGATGAGGCATAATTGACGATACCCCCGAGGCCTCGGTTGTGGTGTCGCTGGCCATGAGGCCCAGCAACTCGGGGAGGTAGACGTTGGCGGGGATATCCTCGCGGGCCAAGACGCTCAAGTGAAATTTTTGCGGTTGGTTGTCGGCGGATTGCTCTCCATTCGGGGTTGCCTGCGCGGAGTCGTGTTCCTCGAATTTGATCTTCTTGAGACAGACTGGAGAATCGTAGACGTGAATAAGGGCATATGCAAAAAGCGACCTGCAAGAATCGTCATGAACACGAACCGAGAAGATAACTTGACGTACCATCTCAGAGTCTCTATGAACTCCCCTTCCCGCAGCCGTCCACATTCATCCACGAACTCCCCTCCCACCACCCATGGAAAGTCACTAGAGAACGCTAGCACGGCTGCAACTACGGATGCTTTCACCTCCAGTCTACTTTTCATCTGTTCAGCACGTCCAAAATCTTGATGGCTTCCGCGAGTAGGTCATAGCGATTGGCATGACGATGCTCCTGGGTTGATACTACCGCCATTGGCTTGTGTTTGTGGTGTTTGCGTTTCTTAAGCCGCGTGCCAAACAAGCCCTGAACGACAGGGCGGTCAATAACACCTATATCTGCTGCGCTGATATTGGCCACAGCGAGCCGGTCGGCGAGGATAATTCGGTCACAATTGGGATCACGCCAGCAGGTTAGGAAAATACTATAAGGAGTGTAAGTATTCCAGCACACATACATTATTTACAGGAAAGAAAAATATACCGTAGGGGCAGGGCTGAGGGCGGCCAGGCTTGGTTAAACGACGAGGTGATGCAGACCGGTCACGAAGGGAAGGGCCCGCAGTGTCTCTGCGCGACCGATATTTGTAGCCTTGGCCTCTGGATCATCATGCATCATGTGCCGAGGCGTAGTGCAAGTGCCTCCGTAAACAAGCGCCCACTGAGTCAGTGCTACTTATCTCAACATTGCCCTCAACGATGGCCACGACGAACAGCCCTCCAACCTTATTGATCTCCAACGCAATAGCAACTCTCTCCAAGTCTCTCAATGCCGCAGTGAATATCACCGTTGCTACTACATCTCGAATCCTCATCAAATAACCTCCTTTCTAGCTTGCAAAGGCCGAAGACGATGCCCGCGTCGAAATCACACGAGCTGCCGCTGAAACGCGTGAAGCCTTGCGAGAGCGAGACGATATCAGGAAATCCCTGCATGAAAGTCAACTAGAGGAACAGGCGTGGAAGCAGGAAGTAGGGGTTTGGAAAGCTAAAGTACGTTCACCCCATATCTGCCTTCAATTGCGAGCTCATATGCATTCAAATAGATGGAGAAAGTGGAGATGGCGGTATGCTTCTGCGTGGTTCTTGCTCGTATGCTCATGTCCTCATATTGCCCGATATCAGAATAAGCATCAAACGGAGACTATATCACAGCTGCGACAGGAAGCGCGACAGTGGCAAGATCAATGCATACGGCTTGAAGAGACATCCCGAGACTGGAAAGAACAATTTTTACGCGTAGAGCAAGAACGTCAGATGCTCTTGGCCCGGATTGACGAGCTCGTCGCGGAGAAAATGATCGTATGTTTCCCTTGTGTCTATCTCCTTTCGCATATCGAGCCAACCATGTCACGCTTACATAGTACTCGACACAAGCATCCATTTCAGCACCATTCTATACACCAAACTCCAATTATAATGAAATAGCAGAACCCTCCACGTCCTCTGCCACTACGAAGAGAGCATCAACATCATCGAATCCATTCCAAACCAACGGTAGATCTGTATTGCCCCCCAATCCGACCGACCAAATATCACCCTCGGAAAATTTACACAAGAACGCCCATCATGCCACACAGAGGTCGAAAACGTCACGGCTAAGACCGCAGCGCGACCAAGAAACCGAGCAAGTCACTACCCCGTCTCATCTCACCAAAGATGCTACACGTCCGCCGTCCCAAAAATCATCAGCCACGAAAACACCAAGACATCAGACACAAACGCACGACACGAGCCGTTCTCAACAACGGCGCGCATCGTCGCCGACGCGTATTGCTCGTCAAGAAAAGCGGTCCGAGCCTCGTCAGCAGGTGATTCGCCGCGTAACGACTACCTTCGAGGTTCCCGTGAAGGAGGAGGAGATCGACGACGACGAATATGTAGAGTCAGCTTCTGCTTCGACGTCGGTGCATTCTGCGGATCTCAGCCCTACAACGGAGGTTTTGCATGCTCGTAAGGTGAAGTCTTCGCAACAAAAGGCTCGACAACAGAGTAAGCGGTCTGTCCGAGAAGAGGACGATGATTCATATGTGGAGGAAGAAGAAGAAGAGGGTGGGGAGTCGCACGTTCATGCGGTTTCCAGCGAGGAAGAGGATGATGAGCTTATGATGGGCGCTGAGGTTAGTTTCTCCCTCCCTGCACTCAAACGACTCCAGTGACTGAACGTCTGGCCACAGGATAATCGCAAGGAGGTATACGGGACACATCGTGTGGCGGCGACGGCGACGCCCGTTCGTCCCAATGGTACTTCGACCGTTTCGAGATCGGGCGGCTCGTCAACCAAAAAGAGGAAACAAGCTGTTGGTCGAGCATCTGGAGGTAGTGCGACGAAGGCCAGGAGGTTATGAATTGGGTATTATATTATTATCGTAAGGGTCACTATGTTTATCTTTCATTTGCTGTATTCTCCGGTTGTGTAATTTTTACTCTCTGGTAAGCGCCATAACGCGCCAATGCATCGCATTACAATAGTTACATCTAACCAAAGTATGATACGCGCGCAACCTTACATGAGCTTGCCGCTGCCGTTCATGGATACTCCACTCTTTTTAAACGAACGACCCGCTGCGAAAAGGGCGCCATCCAGAAGCGAAGCCACTGTCAGTACTCCTCCCACAATCGCACAAGTTCTATTGCGGAAAGGCGTCATGATACGGACACAGCAAGTTAAACTGGTAAGAAAGACATACGAGGTGATGAAATGCGCGAATGATTGTCGGATTTCTGCGTGGACAACTAATATGGGAGAGATCTCAAAGTTGAAGAATGCTCCCGGAAGGCCTTGGACGCCGTGCTGAACGGAAACACCGTGGTCTACGCCGCCGTTAGCACCTTTTGTGAGGTCTCGCTCGAACTGAGTTGCGGAGTACTGATTGCTGTTGATCTAGGGAACAAGGTCAAGTGTGGAAATACATATATAATACAAAAGGACTTACTATTTTACCGTCGATAGTCCGGAATTGTGTCGAGACCACTTTCAGGAAGTACTGGAACATATACTGAGCCTGGGACGTCTGCGAAAAACTCCCATCAGCCCAACATCACAGCCGAAAAAAAGATAACTATGAAAAGCTCACCCTACTAACGGCCCCGTCCAGTGGATTCACATCTAACCCAAGCTTGCGTTTCATCTCATGCCCGTATTTTGCCTTTTTCAGATCGTATTCATCGTCATCCATGAATGTGAATTGATGTATAATATGACTGAAGTCATGGCGGTTTCCGTCGTTCCGAAGGTAGGGCACCAGCTCGTAAATGTTTCGAGAAGTGCTCTGGAACGATCTTCCAGGGGAGAGATTGATATTTCCGATGACTTTGTTTACCCGTAAACGGCCGGAGATGTTACATCCTTCATCGGACTGCTCTTTTAGTTTGTCTGACCAGCCCTCGTTAACGCACTAAGGAAAAAATTAGCACACCATCCCGCTGCCAAAGGAACTTTCACTGCGAACTTGTTCAATCCCGTCCGGGTTGCCAAAACTCCATCCTTTGTTGACATATGCCTGTCGGACCTGGTCGCACGTATTACAGCATCCTCCCTCCGGTGGATCACCACCATAGCATGATCCGCAGTAGTCTTTCGCCTTTTGCTCATTTAACTTGTCGATTTCGTTCCGTAATTCGGCACTACCTGTGGTCGGCACGGGTACACCTGCATCCGTCAAACGAGTCTTGAGAATGTTGTGCGTAACATCTCGCTGTGTTTCGCCGCTGATGTCCATGACATCGAGGCTGAGCACTGAAGAACGGGCTTCATTCACAGGGATATTATGCAGGAAAGAATTCCACTCACAATAACAGGGTACTCTAGGAAATGTGATATTCATCTTGACGGTCAGCCTCTCTCCTCTACTCTTGTCCACTAACAGAGAGGTATCCACGTTGATCCGTCGATAGTCAAAGAACTCGATGCTTGTAAATGTCAAGATAATAGCCGCGGCAACGAGAGTCACTTTGATGTCCAGACCAGCCTGAGTTTCCATTCCGATAACATAGTCCAGGAATAGACTCACGAAATGCGCCCGTCCGTGTCTTGACCTTCACATCCTCCATAGTCTGGAAGCGTAGTGATACAGTAAGAGCCAGCGATAACCTAGCAATTACGAATATTCAATCACCTTGCCAAAGGCATCAATGCCTTTGAGCCCGCCGAATAAACCCTTCGCCATTGTGACCTAGCCCGAGGCTCCGCAGGAATCAAGAGAACAAAGAGAGAACAAATATGAGAAAGCACCAGCAGGCAGAAGTTTCAGGGAAACATTCGATCGTACGAACGACGTGTCAGGATGCAGTGGCTATGCCAGCTATATATGCCAACAATAATATATCCATTAATATTGCGCACGCATATAGGTGAGTTGACTAGCTAGTAGTGTGATTTTGGCCAGCAGACTGCCGTATAACAAGAAATAAAAATGGTGATGGGTCGCGCCCATCGACGACAGCTGGCTAAGTCCGCTTACCAAATACAATTGACGGCATATTTGCAGGCCATATGACTGGGTTCATTCAAGAGACCACTGAAAGGCACTATAATATCATCTAACTATGATGCAACCTACTGCAAACCGATCCTGTCCACTCCCTGCTTCACCTTTCCAATCAAACTCCTCACTCCATCCCGAATTCCATCCGTTTGCACTCCAAACTCGTCCCCACTAGTCCGATACATTCCAGTCCCTGCTGGTCCACCAAGACTAACGTTGACACCACCCAGGTTGAGGTTCAAGGCTGGAGCGGTGGAGGCTGATTCCGGCGGAGGTTCGTACACTGATGCAGGGAACAATGTCGCTGCTGAACGGACCATTTCCAGATAGCTTTGGGTGTCACGCGTCAACCAGTAAACACTCTGGAATAAAAGAGACTGCACACCTTGAAGAATTATGGACACATGTCCCACCCAACAACAAACGTGTTCCTGCAGACATACTACCTCCATCCTGATTGAGCAGAGTGATCGTCCGAGCCTCTTCGTATGTAGTGCCACCAATCATGAATATGATGACATCTTGCGGTCTGGAAGACAAAGCCTAAAGTGAGCCGATGGATCGTAGAGAAAGAGAAGCAAAACACACCGCTGTAAACTTGCGTTCGGCCCAGCACCGTCTACAAAAGGATAGCTCGTGTCCCTCAATCGCCCTTTGAAGAGATTTTCGAGAGTCTGAGTCAGATGAGGTGTGTGTTGTGTGTATACGTTCTCGACGCCCTGTATCAAATATCATTATGGGGTGAATGGTGAATTTTAATTGGATACAATTACCTTCAACCCTTTCAACGCAGATCTCCCTTTTGCCAAGAGCGACTCTGTCGAGAACAAATCATCCTGGCGCTGATCAGCACCCGCCATATTCAGAATGACATAAACCAGCTGCGATACAATCAGCTGAGCGAAGAAACTATGGACACCTGAGTAAGAACGTACTCGTGCATCCTCCCGCGATACACCATTTGCCAGCATTAAATTGATGAGGGACGCAATATTGGAGGTCTGAGTTTTCTGATAGCGTAGTGCATACAGGGCAACGACGCGAAGTTTGTTCCAAGGCGGTACGGCCGTATCGGTGATGACAGCTTGAACAGCCTATTTAAAAGCTCATTGTTTAGTAAAACCTTAATTTCCTCATTCTGAAGTGCTCTACCATACCTTAAAATCTGCCCCCGAACTTGTAGCCAGCCCTTGCTCAACTTCTCCAACCTCCAAAAGTTTATCACGCCCCACGATCCTGGACAGCTCTCCGACGAGTGCAACATGCTTGCTAACATTGCCGCCTAGCTTCCTGAACTCAGGGTACTCCTCCACAAACCGCTTCATGTCGCTAATCGAATTTATCGACGAGGGTCCTTGGGCTAGAGAACGGGATTGATACGATTGGACGTAAGATTTAAGGGATGTGCCCAGGTCTCCAAATGTTGCCAGGAAATGAGCAGCGAAGAAAGGGTCGGTCGAGGGTGTAAGGGTTATTTCCTGCAAGAATCTAGCCATGTAGAACCGCACAATAAACAGGGACTTACAGAAAGGTCCGCAGTTATGTCTGGCACTAGACTGAGATCTACACGACCATTCTGAATTCCGAGAAGTTCGTGGACCATAGCCTGGTATGTCCATTGCGAAAGCAGAGGTGTCACAGGGTCGTTCCGTCTATCGAGTATAAGAAGCAATGGAGGAACTTGTGTCAGCCGAAAATCGAACAGGGTTGATTCTGATTGAACTCGGTGCTATCACACAGTCAGATCCTGTGCAAACCTTCATAATTATCCATACCTGAATCTCCACCGCAAGTTTCTTTGCCATACCACTCATTTTCTCGTATCGGATGACAGGTTTCTTCTTCAAGCTTAACAGTACAGCCGTTAAACCACGCACAGTCCGTTCCAGCGCATCGGCATCCCAGGCATTTGGTGTTGAGCCGTACAGAGGCGAAGCCGCTGTCGGCACATGGTTAAGCGAGAATAGTGCAGGTAATAACGGCGCGTAGTCTGCGAAATGTTCCTTAAGATGCACATAAGGGCATACGTCAAAATTCCGATGAAATGTGGATCTACCTGCACCTCTCGTACAACCTCGTATTCGTCTACTTCAGCCAGCCGCTCGATTGCAGCTTTGCTAAGAATATTGCTGAAGTCTGCATCATAAAATTTTTAGTCAGCAATAGTTGTGGGCACAAGAGAGCTACTCCAGAGACGTGACTGACTGACACAGATAATACTCTCCATACTTGGGTTCTCTTAGCTCCACCTCCAAAGCCTCCAGACTATCCTCGCTAGGTTGAAGAAAACATACGCATTTCATATGAGGCATACGATCCCTTTTCTTATTATCTATCCGGTCAGTCAAATATACTTGGTGGGAGAGCAGGGTCGATTGGGTAGAGGATAGTGATACAATGGGTGTCTATTTGTTAAATGAGCTCATTCCTGCATCACAGCCGCCTCAGAACATACCGTGTGGGTGTCGAGAAGAAGGACCTTCATTGCTGAAGGAACTGACACCAGCTTGGTGACGTATGTCTCTACTGCCTTTACAACATCCATGGCGCCTGATTGGCACAGGAGAGAACCGGTTTTCTATTTGTTGACCAACTCCTATACTCGGCCGAAAGTTTGGGTTTCAGAGATAGAGAAAGCCAGCACGAGAGCAGCAAATAATAGCCGGCCGCAGATGGGTGGAGGTTCAATGGAAGCGCAGTCACGATGGTTCCTCCCAAAACGGACTGCGATGTTTCTGGCTTCTTGCCTCTTCTTGCCACAACTTTAGCTTTCTCCAGACCACATCCCTGCTCCACTTTGCGTTCATATTTCTCGGCTATTCGCCTATCGACCAACCTAACTTGAGAATCATGACTTCTCTTGGTACTGGCATGGCACTCCTATATGCTGATATGCTCCAAATCGCTGTTAAAATCCGTGCAGCCTCATTGTCTTGCCTACAATCTCCTTCCGGGGTGTCTTATTCGACGAACCGAATGGTTGGCATGCCTGAAAAGCTCATCTAACTTTTATCTGATACCAAAGAGTACAGCCTAGATTATGGCCCTACCCTGGTTCCTGGTGGTACTATCATTGTTCTGTCGATAATCGTGTAGACCCTGCAATCGAAAAACTCGCCATTCGCCATGGATTGCTTTGGCGTGCCTTGAACATAACTGCTGTGCCGGAAATTCCTTCCGTCGAAGAACTAGTGACCAATAGCCGTCTGATTTGCTACCCAGTCTAGTCTCGTTTAGACTTTCGAACGCTGAGCGTTGGCTCCGACTTACCAATGTGTCGCAATCACATCGCGGTCTCGAGAGTCGATGTCTGATAGAAATTTTGGTTCTGATGATGTCGGATAATTCTTCGACCAAACGATTGTCGACGTCTCTGTCTTCGTTTCTGGAATATACATTAGCCGATCTTGTGAATCATGTTGGCATGGTGGCATGACCTCGAAAGCATCGTGCCTAGCTACTCGATTGACATTTCGGTATACTGTCGATATTATCACCGAGGAGTCCGCCGACATGCCTTGTCGTTCAAAAAACGAAGCTGCGACGCCACTGACTTTGACAGGCTTTCATCACCGCACTGCTCAGGACATGTACACGTCTGAATACACACGTATCCTGTCATGACTTTACCCTAAACGAAAGGGATGATTTCGCGTTTCTGATTTGGCAACTGGTATGGTCATGCCTTCGTCGAGCGCAGGCTAACGCCACATCTCGCAGAATCGACAGCTCTTCCCCTCCTTTCGTTAATCCGGGAAGAATTATGTAGCATCTATCGACCTTAATACTAGTAGCGACTTTCCAGTGTGCCGCATACAGTAGATCAGATTCCGGATAAATGAGTCGGTACTGGGAAATTCCAAATGAAGATATGACACTCTCGTCGGAAATTGATCCGAATTCCGACTCTGGGTCGACTTCTTCAACCTCCATGCCAACTTCGTTCAGGCCGATCATAGATCGTACCAGGCTCTCATGATGATCCCCTAGCGCATTGACACCCATTTCTGTAATTTGAAGGTCATCTGTCTTCTGTCGGACACCGGAGGTGGCATTCGCATCCAATCGAATCGTTCGCCGTGGCGTTGGCTTTGGGGCATGTCTGTCGTTTCCCCAGGATCACCATCTCTATATAACTTCGACTCTGATGGTAAGAAGTTGCTGTGTCTTCGAAAAACCATGGACTCATTCTTTTCTTCAGAGTTGGAGCGAGCCCTTGAGGAGCAATCCTTTGGCATCTCTGAATTTGAACTTGAGGATTCTACGAGCTCACTGGAGTCTTCTGCGCTCGTCACCTTGCTAGAGGGTGAGGTCGTGGCTATTTCTCTCTCTTCCCGGGGTTATCAGGTATGGCGACTATATCATATACATTTTATTGTGGCTTGAATAATGTGGTTCTGCTTGAGCAGCTCATTAGAAACCCTCGCAGCTCATCACCGCGGATGGGAAAAATATACGAAGCCATAGAATCACTTCTTCAGTCTGTTAGCCCACTGTATGAACGAAAGAGACGAGAAAATCTTTTCGCTCAGTTGGAGAGATGGTCGTAGGAAGGGTAAGGACCGCCATACTCTCTGAACCTTCGTTGCTTACCACTTCGCCAGACGCCGACCAAAAACAGTTTTACAAAAATTGCCTCTCTATCGAGGCTCGTCAATGTCTTCTGCCTTCTTGTCATTGTACAGTATTGCAATAGTTGAACCCCTGAAAGATATCTTGTGATTGTCACTGGCATCCCCTCTCTGATGAAGTACCAGTAAGTCAAAGTCATTTCAATTCCTCAGTCCAGAATCTCCTTGCTGCAAGTACATCACTCTTCCGTTAATCTGCCGCTCCTCCGCCTTCGTTCCAAAGCATCCTCATACATGCCCTTCGTGAATACAAAACCCTGCCCCTGCCTCACCCTCTTAATTATCGCTCCGATCCACCTCCTGTCTTCTTCGTGGCGTAAGCAATTAGCCCACCACTTGTCCATGCTGCTCTGAATGCTCCGTGAATTCAACTGAGTCCCAGTTGGCCCTTTGCTTTCGCTCTGTTCGTTGAGGACGTGGAGTAGAAATCCAACGTTCAAATGCTCGAGGCCCAGTTCGGACAGACATTTCAAGATGCGGGTGATGCGCAGGTAGTTGTGTGATCGCTCTGGTGGCACGATAGCAGCGTGGATTCAATATACGGATTTTGCAAAACGGTTGACCACCCACCAAGGAGATTTCTGTATCGTGCTTTATAGTTATCGGAGCGTCTGATAAGCCCTGTCTCGGCAGACAAAAGCTCCATGCCGTAAAAGTCCAGCATGAGCGTGTATGATGTAATAACGCGTTCAATTACGGTGGGATTTGCTTTCATCTTTTCGATTTCGTGGAGCTGCAAGGGCTGTGCGTGATAGTTCATGCCTGCAATTATTAATTATACTTTATTTAGTCTGTTTGAGAATACAGCTAACGAGTTACGAAACTGACCATGTTCACGAATTGGGAAGATCCACTGAATATATCCGTGCTTGTCTTCTAAAATCCTGTACTGGCCCCGCCAGCTAAATCACAACTTAATAACAACATGCATTGAAGGATTAGCGAGTGCGTACTTTTTGTGCAATTCTGTAATTTTAAGCCCGTCAGGCATGCATCTACGTGGTTCGTTATCCCGCCCGACCGCAATCTCTGCATAGAACTCCCAGTTCTCCGAATTTGTGGTATCATCACTAGATAGTGCATCTTGCGTCAGACCTGGATCATCTCCATATCTATTCCAAAAAGCTTGGATATCGGGAGGAGGAGACATCGTGGATGAGAGAAAAGTCTACTACTATCGGGGCTCGTCCAAATTTGGGCGCAGCTTGAACGCGCTCTGCACGTGGCACTTGTGACTCTTCGCTGCCGCGATCGCGACCTCGATAAACCGCAACGAAAATGCTCTCATTATCGACAAGTAGTAACCGCGAAGGGTCCGGCGAAAGTTCTTTCAAATCTGCTTGCTGCTGGCGTCTACCCCAAATTCTCAGTTGCAGTCTGATGAACTTATGCAATTAGCTTCCATTCTGGCGAATCACACTCGGCATGCCCCAGAATGCCTTGGCCAGGACATGTATCCAAAATTGGCGCCAGGAGGCCTAACCTACCGGTTTCTGGAAAGTTGATTATCGAAATGCGTTCTAGAGCCAAAGTTAAGGCTATATTTCACATTCTCACTGCTTTGAGAATATGACCTTCCTCGCTTAGTTCTCAGCCCCAGGAGACCAGCTGGTACCTCGAAACCGAGAAGTTCATTCGGCGAGCTGTTTTTCCCCCTCCATCTCTGTGATGTATTGACATTTAGAATGAAACATTGGCATAGCAATTAACACGTACCTTGGCGTGCTTTCTATTCTTCTAAGCGTTGGGATAGGCCGTAAGTCGGCCCATACCGACACTTGGCCGCCTCATTATTGCATTCCGGTGGCGCCGTGCGGATTAGTCAGCCCATATATCGTTTATTCGCATTACGGTCTTCATTTCCGCCTCTTTACATCCAGCAGCCACTTACATGCAAATTGCCCGGGGAATCTTCTAGTCTTAGCTTATCAGCGTGCAATGATTTCAATCGTGGCTTCGAAGGCGCGGATAGCTCGGATTGTCAGCAAGAGGTTTTTGCCTATCTCTCACTTAGTGACATTTGCCGACACGGCAGACGTGTACCTTGTGTGGGTCATCTGCTTAGGGTGAAGGTTGTCCTTGTCTGGCTCGATGTCAGTATTCATCATGACTATTTTTGTAATCTTGCTTGTACATCTCTGACCCACGTTCCACATATCAGCAGCATTTCGGATCGGACCTCCTCAAAACCCCATTTCTTGTTCGACGGGCTGAATTTACATTTCGAAGGGACTACATATTTCTGGATTGGCTTGGAGATTTGTCCACATTAACAGCAAAAAATTTCCAGGTGTGAACCGCATTAATTTCGTCACACCTCGAATCGGGGAATTTAAATCTTTATTTCATTCTTGATGAAATAAAATAAGTGTGCGCGTGCGTGCCTTCATTCCTGGACGTAAACCGCTGCTAAGGCCGTGCGTACGTAACGTTGGGGAATATGCATAAGGGGATACGCCAGCTCATTACAAGAGGTATACATAAATGGATATTTCTGTGCATGTGCCTTTCCACTAAATTTGAAGAGACCGTATCAGCGATGATTCCGACGATGGCCTGGTTTTGGTTGTTTTCGTCCCATCTGTTCGTCTGCAGGCACAAGGCTGACACGGTTCATTATCTCGACTACGCATATATGGTCAGCTGTGCGTAGATAGGCGCTGATAAATTTTATCAAACAACCGGCTTGTCTGATCCCTACAGTATTGCCGGTTCGAAAAACAATTTTTGATCCGTCAACCTTTGGAGAAAGGGAAATCTTGTGCCTGTTTCACCTCTGACTATTCCGCCAGATTTGTATATGTTGCAATTTTTTTTGAAGATCACTGGAGATATTACGAATCGAAAGCGAATCTGTGATGCTACGTAGCTAATCAGCTGTCAACCCGAAAATGCGGCGATTGCCTTTGTAATGCCATTTGCGACCCAAGCTTAAAATGCAGTTGGTTCACAGACTGATATCCCAACAACCAGCATTCGCCGTTGGGATAATGTTCAAAATCTACTCCGCTAATGGACCTCCCGGATCCGAAAAACTTGATAATTGTCTTAAGTTCTGTTAAAGACATGCGCCCAATATGGACATAAATTTACCATAATTGCAATTTACCAATACAACCCGAATGGGAAAGGGAGCAGGCACAATTGCTCGTCCAGCACGTGCATGTAGAAGTTGGGCTCAGATGAGGCCCCGAAATTCAAAGCACGCAGATCTAGACAGATATACAGGCAGCACGATGGCCACTTAAACACGGACTCCGCTGGCGGCTAACTGAGCTAATAAACCTTGGTACGGTCACCACGGGAAAGATACCTGGACAATATTCCAAATTACAATAAAGAAAGCATCCGACGTGGTCATTATGGGCTCTTTATTGCCGCATTTTGAAGGCTTATCCAAGCCGGCCATGCAATACGATTGTGGCAATGTGAACTATTTTGTCCGTCAAGAAGCCGCGCCTGTGCCTGCCTGTGCCGGTCCATTTTAGGGTCATGTCAGTGCTTATTCTGTGCCTGATCGAGAACTGTCACAAAGCTCTGGGAAGATAATGAGTGACAGGAAAAGTCTTTGTGAGTACAGCTACAAAGGATGCTTGGCGCGATAACGAGCTTGCTATTTTTATCTTAAGCCAGAATCTGGAGCAAGTAGTAAAGACGTTTCCAAACTCACACTTAAACTCTCGGCACTTCTGGGAAACACGTATACCACAATATACCGCTATGTATATAAGCCATCAATAACCATTGCGCCATATTTTTGGTGCCGGCTCGCAGGATGTTCCCGAACTAAACATCGCCACACCTAAGTGCGACTCCGCCCGGAATGAAAGTTTTGCAAGATTTCAAAATATTAGATATCCTCGACATATTCCTCGATCAATGACATTGATATTTACTTTCTATCCCGTTCATCTGACATACTGATCACTTTTTCTGTGCGCGTGCGTTGGTTCATGGCGATCGGGCACAGTAGGTCAATATGATATTCGTGGATTGTGGCACGCGTGGCGAGTCAAACTTGAACATGGCCGAATTCGAAGGGAAGGTTGTAATTGAGCCCTACGATTCCACACTTTTAAAGTCGCCCGGAGGACTCGTATGGACACAGGTGATAACACACCTACCGGCCATCATCCATCATGATCTGCTGGCACTTTGTGCCTTGACGGAATCAAATTTACTTCCATCGTCCGTCGTATTAGGCATCACTTCATCATCGATCGCGATTCCAGACTGCCACCCGCGGAAGCAAATTTGGACCTCCTGTCATCTGCAGTCGGCGGCGGCCCTTTGTCCATCGAAACGACCTGGTGTACCTGGCGTAAGCATCACTGGCATCAGCCAGGGTCCTTGGGGATCATATATATACACGAGAATACAATCATTGCTTGTCATCCCACTTACTCATTGACCGATAGACTCGTCATGGTTGATTGCCATGTAACCCGGTTATTGGATGTCTCGCTACTGCTATGCAAATGTTCCGAACAAGTCGCAGCAGCAGCATCTCACCAAGCCCAGGTTGGTTATCCACTACTTTATCCGATTGGAAATATCTGCACCGGGCGTTTGATTCAACACGAACTAGTTAGCCGACTCGTTCTTCTTTGCGCTACGAATGGAAGCAGGCGCTAAGACATTTCTGCAAACAGTAAGCTTTACCATAAAACTTAATTTCCGAATATAAAAGTCACCTGTCTGGGATGTTGTGGGCGGGCTGTTAATTACCGCTCAAACTCAAGTTATGAAATGAAAAGAAAACCGCAGTAAAATCGAGATAGATTTTTATTACCAAGGCAATGCAACACTAGAATGCGGGGCAGGGTACGTAACTCCTAGTAGAAACATGGTAAGGTGCCCCCGCACTCGACAAAAAAGGGACGCGAATTCAATAGCCAGGATACCAGTGGCTCCGTTGTGGTCGGCATCCGTGCTAACGGGCGTCAGATGGGGCAAGCGTACCTATAGGAGAGTTAGCAGGTGATCCTAGCAGAGCTAGTTGATGGACAACGCAAACAGTATAACTATATGACCTTCTTCTGTAGACGTCATAAAACTTCGCACTAAATGCGGGGCAAATAGAGTTTATGAGAAAGGTGGTTATGGCATTGTGATCAAGCTGTACGTAAAAGTGCATGGTGCAAGCCAGGGTCGTCAGAGATCAAAGTCAGTGTCGAGTAAACCTTCCTTGCTAACTTGCGGGAGGTATAGTGTCCTCGTCCCTTACAACCGGCGAGATGAATGAACACGTCGATGATGTGGATTGGTTGAAAAAGTTGCAAAGCAGGTACAACCAAACCCTGCCACCATGCAGGGATGCCGACATGCGGACAGGTCGATACAGCAAGCGTCGTGCGCGTGACCCTCGTCGCAACACGAGACAGTGTGGGATACTTGCTGCGTACGCTTTGTGGAAAGCAGTGTCCTAGGAAATTGCTGAGGGACGTGGCAATCAAAAGTGACATCACATCATGTTGAGAGCGTTCGGACAGCAGTTCAGTATACTGTAGATCCGAGGTTAAAGGCGTCATGGTTGAAGTTGATCTGCCAAAGAAAAAAAAAAGAAACCGGATCTATCTATCAAAAGTTAGATCATCCTTTAAGATCGTTTCGCAAAATAGGCGGGAAAAAACCAACTAGCGACGTTGGCAAAGAAACAAAGACGGAATGTATTTAACATTGGGTTTGACAAGTAACGGCACAGAAATGGGCATATCAACACTGCCATGCGGGGTAACGTTGGATAATTCACTGTGGGCGGGAAGTGCCGTCGTTGGTGTGGCGATGGCCGAAGGGAGTTGTCCGATGGAGTTGGAACGTTCCTCGAGGATGGAGCTACTCGGGATTCATACGGGCTATCTGGTGTTGTCGGACGGAGCAATGCTGCAAGGGATCCGGACGGCAAGGGTTTCAGTTCAGAATGTATCGCCGAATAAAGCCGTGGAAGCAGCCGCTCATATACAGCGCCAATGCCAGGAGGCGGGTCAGACGACCAGATGAGAGGGGTTATTACATTGCCGCCCACACACCAAGAGGCAATGGAAGGCTACGTACGTACAGCAATATAAAGCGGAGGTAAAGAAAATGTGGCGTTTCGGACAAGCCCATTTACAAGTATTCGGCTAGATAAAGACATGTCGCACATGGTTTTGAGTGCTGGGAGACTTTCGGGCTTGACCGACGACGATCTCGCCAGGTTCCGAGATGAACCGCAGGAGCAGATGGGAGAGAAATCAGGTGGGGAGGACGGGAGGCAAAGACGGGTGGCCGACGAGGCAAGAGGACCGAGAAAACAGCGGGACCTCAATTGGTGATGTAAAGATAAAGGGTCGTGCGTAAAAAGAAATGAAAAAGGGATGGAAAATATGAGAGACAGTCTAGAACCCGCAAGGCGGTCGCCGCGTGTGGCTGGGAGGGCCGGATGCGGCAACACCTGGGCCAATGGGAAGGGCAGGGGCGGACAGCAGCCGAGATCGGAAGTTACACGTATTACGGGGGGATCGGGACGGATGCATGGATGCGCAAATCAAGATGTCCCCGTAATGGATGCGGGGCTGTTGATCCAATAAATATCTCCATCCCCGTTTCCCCCGTCTCCTCTTGTCCCCCCAGCGTGTCCATATTATTATTCCCCGTCTCGCTAGGGCCCGAGCTCGACAAGAGCCTAGGTATGTCCTTTCTTGGTTAGGCCCAAGCTCAAGGCTCACTTCCTTTTCTTTGTCTTCCGTTGGGGCCTTCATCTAGTCCAAAGTCGTATAGTTGCATAAATACCCCACAACGCCCCTTCGAGACGTCAACTTCCGCCCTTCACACAATGGATATCCACCTCGACACCTCCTGGTGTCCCGCCTGTGCGCGTGAAATAATGCCAAAACGCTACACCGTGCCAGTCGCCTCCCCCCCACCCCCAGCTCCCGCACCGCCGCCGAGCTCACCTTCCTCTTCCCGTGAGTCGTTGTCCTGGTATTGTTGGCGTTTTTTTCCTGACCCCCCCGTAGCCACCAAAGTTCAAACCAGCGACGCCCCGCCACGCACGACGCGTACAAAATCTGGCAACGTACGCACTAAAGGCGGCCTTGTACACGGTACAGGGCGCGTAAAGCCTAATGGTACCGTAAAGCGCATAGATTCTGCTACTGCAGTATCTGCAGCACCAGCCCCTGCACCGGCTCAACCCGCTGCCCCCGTGAAGCAGCGTACTGTCATCGATCAGGGACCGATACCTTTATACTGCTCTGACGAATGTAGGATGTCCGACCTCAATAGCATATACGGCGTGCTTTCTGCCGACTACGACCCAAATCGCGAGGCGACCCCAGCTGTACCTCATAATTCTTTTACCAGCATCTGCGAAACAGAGAGCGACTCAAGTAGCGGCGGCGTATCGTCCGTGGATTCGCGATCTTCGATATCCTGGTCCTCATCCGACTCCTCAAGACCCTGCCGTGTCTCGCCCAGCATAGCCACACTTGCGGCGATCTACGATTTCCCCCCACTTCCACCGCCCCCGCCCATCATCGAACAGGCCGATAGCCAATCTTCAAACTCGGACTCGGAACATAGTTTCGACCAGTACCAGAGCGGTGTGATGATGGCTGCGCGGCGAATCAAAGCTGCACTCTGCCCGGAGCCAGTCAAACGGTCGGCGTTCAACACTGCCCCGTCTGCCCCTGCCTCCCGCGATCCAATACCTGGATGGACGGACGGCAGTGCCGCCTGGCGATCGTCTGTCTACAGTTTGTCTAACCCGACAACAGCCCCTCAAGCCGTTGGCGAACAATGGGGTAATAATGCCTACAAGTCGATAGTCGCGTCTCCTCACCACTCTCGGGGTGTTCAGTCCACTGTTGGCGAGGCGTCTACACCCACTTCCCATCATAATGCATCGACGGCATCGTTACCAGTAACGAGGCCGGCAGCTTCTGCGGCGGTGCGCAGTGTCTCCTACGCTGATGACCTCTACTCCAAGTATCCGCTATCTTTCTCTCGCCGCTCGGAGTCTCGCACATCCCTCGGTATACCCGGTTCCTACCCCACGTCATCATCTGCAGTATCCTTCCGTCAACAACAAGAGAAGCCATTGTTGAAACCAGGCGCAGAAGGCAAGTTGCTTGTTCCCGATGTGAAGCTCAAGGTCAAAACTAGCTCGAGCCTCTCGTTATCGGTTGCTTCTTCCGCGTCGTTGTCGTCTTGGAGATCCGGTTCGAGTTACCCTGCCAGCTCTCGGAGGAGCATAAGGAGTCCGCTGAATCGGCATAGCAGCGAGTTCAGCGAGGGAGCTCTGTCTGACCAGGGCTCAAAATCTGACGACGATGAACCGTTGCCTGCTCCGAGAAGGCCTAATGTTGAGAGTAAGCTATTTCTTTTTCATCCGTTATTACGCAAACTTAACCTTCGTTCGCCTCAGCCCGCTCGTGGTCTTATGATAACCTCATGACTTACCCTGTGATGCAACCTCCAAGAAGGAGAGAAAAGCGCATCCAGAAACAGGTCGTGAATGGCGAGGAGAGGGACATCGAAGTTGAGGTTGAGGTCACTCAGTCTTTCAAACAGCTCTTCCTGTTCTCCGGCAAGGACGCCAGTCTTTAATGGAGATGCAGCGCCGTCTCGATTGTTCCTGTCCCCGTCATTTACGCCCCATGGCCTGTCGTCACATTCATATACAACATATCTCACGCATACGATACCCAGGATGATACCGCAAGACTCTCGACTTCACGACGACGGTCCTCATACCTCGCATGACAATCATACCCTCAAATATATCATTGTTTATCCGCATACTTATCACGCCTCAACGACCGACAGCATCCGGCATCATCACACTCCCAAGCATTGTCCTTAATGAACCCATAGGATCGTCTCGTCCGTCGCCCCGTGGTCACGGTATTCACTCCTCATCGAATGATCAATCCCGCATACTTCATCTTCAGCATTAATGCGACCCAAAAGTGCATACACATTATTTCACCAATTGTGATTCGAACTGAACATAGTGTACTTATTCCTCGGACTGTACTATATCATGTACGACCTCTGTGTACTCGACATACTCTACCCATCTTCATAGTGGCATCTTTTCTTTTTAACGAAGGTTTTCTTTTCACGGGCATACACCATCTTCTTCCAAGGTAATGGCTTTCACTAGTTAACGTTGTCTTGCTGTTTCTCCGCTATCGCGCACTGCAATTGTTGTCACATAGTGTGTTCCCTGTCTTCTAAATCAATGGCCCGTATAATCCGAATTTGCAATAGTCCCTGAGATGAAACGATGGGAATCTGCTATCTGCCTGTTGGTCGACGGCCATCATACCAGAATCAGCTACAACCAAAACTTTATTCCACGCGACTTTAGCGCTCACCTTACCGAGCGCGAGACGCATGACGTATGGGCTCTTCGAAGTACCGGGAACAAGATGCTTTTTGTTGGTCTAGTTCGGAAATCGGCGCCATGCTCCTCATGAATTGGCCAAAAAAAGAGGTCATAAAAATTCCACAAAGAATTCCTGTCGTATAATCATGGACATCGATGGATAAATATTAGAGACATAATAGTATTAATAGCGGCAGCATCCAGAAACGGATAAACTCTTCCAGCCGTTTATATTTAGCCGTTTAGCAGATCATATATACAATGCAAAGTCTGGAACAGTGGAACGCCTTCAAGTCCGATTCTCCGAATTTAATTCGTGCTATATAAGTAAGTACCCCATCCTTGAAATAGACGGTTTCAGTTACACCAGAGCGTATATGATACTTTATCAAAGTTTATCAGCCGATGCGCTGCGGTTGGATCGCCGAAGTATCCCCTTGTTGCTCTGGGTTATCCGAATTCTGGACCCATGGCATATTTCGGTGTGATTTATTTGGACAGCGGCCGAAACCTAAGACCAATGTTGCACGTGGAATAATCATCCAGTTGATTATTGATTAAATGTTTTCACGGTTCGACGGCCCTCCGGCAGCCAGCAGAATATCCTTCGCAATTTTGAAAGTGACGGTACAGTAATCAAATGGTGGCGTACATCATGCATCATGTCGCACACAATGGTCATCACATAATATTAATGGTGAGACTGCCACAAGTTTGAGGGTATGTCTTCAATAGGACTACTCGTATCCGAGACTTTCGGTTCCAGGTTCCCGAACATTTGGCCGTGGCTTTCGGATTTGCGACAACTGATTCAATATGCTTGGAGCACAGGTGCAGAGTGAACTTGATATGCGCATAAGTTCCGTGACAGAATGTATAGTCTGTTCTGGGCACTTGCAATGATCCCAGTCGGATGGTGATACACGTCTGTGTCACATTATCACTTGGCACAGGAATTTAACCTCCTGTTGTGGTTCAAGCATAGTATGGAACGCCGTCACGAAATCGTGGCTAAGTGGGTCCTGCAGGGCATTGAATGATTCCCGAGGAACATTAGAATCAAGATCGAAGGAATGTCAAAGAAGCTGCAAGAATGCTTACATCGAACACACGGTGAGGAGAAAGTGCGTTACCGCGGAGAACGCTGCGGGGTCTAAAACTAAGGACTTTCTCTGAGTTTCTCTGGCGCCATGATGCCGTTCCTAGAAGCCAATTGAACCAGATAAACGCGGATAAGTAGATTGGTGAAGTCGTCGTTTGCAACTGGCAGTATGATAGAAGACGCACAAGAAATATTTTCCGCGGCATGGTCGTTGCAGAAATACTACCTCAGGTAACAGATACAGTTTCGTCTGCTGTTGAAGCGAGGGTGATGATATAAATCGAGGGAATGAAAGTACGAGCCGCGTCAGTGTAATATACATGCAAAGCAGCATAATGTGTCTCCAACCAAAAGATGTAGACAGCCTCTGCAAGTCGCCCGTTTGATTCCGAGCATAGAGCCGGTGGCCCTGGAAACACGATCGTCTTTGAGTACTCTCAACAAAGTCTCATGCGAATATTGCGTGCGATCAATATTTTATCGGAGGTTCTGGTTCACTGACGTCGTAAAAAATATAACTTTCTATATCCTGCGCTGTATTTGACTCCAGAATAAACCACCACATCGCTTTCGAAATAATACGCACCGTCGAAACCTGATGTGAGCATCGCTCAACACCAATTTCTGCAGGGCCTATCACAGACCCCGTTGCGAGGGAGCCCTAGGAAGGGTCACGAAGTTCAGTATTAGAAACAGCAGAAGAACGGACAATGTGGACCCTGAAAGAGCTACTTATGACGGTATTCTTCACCAAAAAAACGAGCTTATGCGCGGAAGTCGGAACTTACAAGTTTGTCCGAATTTCGAAGTTCTGCTATAAACACGTTAGTTTAACACTGAAGTCTTACAACGTAAATCGGTGCAGAATTTAGTTTATTCTCACATAATTGGTTTCTCAGGCAAATGGACTTGGTCTGGTTAAGATTATTTTTGGAAAATATATACCCGATTGGGAAACTGAGAACCCATGGCCACCCGGCACCCTGATATACCACTGCATAGGACACTTCCTGTATTGAGTCACATAGCTATTTGTCAAATTTCATTTAATATATTTTAATTCCATATAAGGGCCACAGGTAGTTGGCAAAATGGATATTATGGTAAATTGCTGAATTCACTGAGATACTCACTGATCCTGAAATAGAATATGCTTCCAAAAATGGTAATCCTGTGACCAATTGCTGAACCAAAGGCAAACCAAGGCAACACCAAGCAGTTCCTGCAAGGTAAGTACATGGCCAAAATTTCTCTTTTAGGTATAGCATGTTCCACCACAAACCAAAACCTACAACTTACAACTTACAAATTGTGAAGTTGTGAGTAAAAGTTTGATTTATCACAAAAGTAATGACTAAAACATCTATTATTGCACAAACTAACAAAAATGGCATAAACTAAGATTTTTCAGTGAAAAATGCTTTCATAGCTACTTGTGTATATTTTAACATGAATTAGGCTTGTCGTCTTTAGAGCAGGATAAGAGTCGAGGAAACGTGCCGTTAACTTTGCAGCCAAGAAAAGCCGGATGTTTGCACTGACAAGTATATGAGGGGAAAATTCTATGTAACTCGTCGAGCAAAAGCGTACGCTTATGTATGCTGGTCATGTTTTCGGGATCTTTGCATATGCTTCACAGAAAATCTCTGTGCATAGGCATATGGTTGGCATTTGAAGTAAATTCGGTTAGTTCTGTTAATCAACTGCTAAGTTACATAAAGCAACAAACACTCACGATCAATAGTCAGAATATATGTCACAGATGAGTTACTTCAAGTTGAAATTCATCGACGAACTTTTGATCACGTGTGTGTACCTATTTGGATTGCAAGCTCGAGCTTAACACAACTTGACTCCCACCAGCTCCCACCACGAGTCTGGATACCCTTTCCTACCAACTTGAAGCTGAACCAGCTGTCCGCGCTTGCCATCGCACCCAACATACTTATGAGTACTCTCCCATGGAATTTACCCGAGCTCGTCCGCATTGAACGTCATAGAAGATGAACGCGTTTACTCGGAACCCGTACAGCAGAACCGTTAAGGCAATGTCTCAGAGTCACCTCATAGGTGTCTTCGTGGGCGAAACCTGGTTGGACGTAGAAAGCCAAAACCAACTGCCGATCCTGGACATCTGATAGCTACATTTTCGGTTCCGAAAGTTTTCGGCTTACCAGGGTCGCAATGCTACTTCGTCATGAGTCCCAATCACACTCATCTTAGCGTTAGAAGTCGTTCCGGTACTTATCTCAATCATGTTATCACATGAGACCATAACACGGCGACCTGCCAGCGAATACGCTATGGTTCCCTGCAAGTCTTCAAACCCCGGTCCCCTCATCATGTATTCCTGGTTACTTTTCTCACTGCTGTCTGCTCGTGGTTCCTATCAACTCATCTGGTATTGCCACCGCTACTGTCAACCAATTCCATTATGTTGAGAGTCTCGTGGTTACTTTGTGGGTCTCTGCACTGTCTCTATCTGCGAACGCATGTTTTCAATCTCAGCAGATGTTTTGACATGCTTTGGTACCCTAACTATCCGTCATCCACGCCATCGCCTTGCGTCCGTGGGAGGAAAACTTCTTCAACAACGCCATGCAGAGTCTTCGGGCGTATTATGGCTGGGCTTCATCTTGGGACAGTGCAATCTATCGGACGTGACCGATTCATTTCTTTAGGCTTTTGTCTTTTCCGTTAATGATCCGACCAATACCATCCAGGGGGGTTACGAAGGCTATTATAGGTATGAGGCGCTTGCTCACGTCGATCCAAAGTCCTACGGTCGTCTTTAGGAACCAGGGCAGATCTTGCATTGCCGCAGGCCTTCGATGTGCACTAGTGCAAAGGTGTCGACACTATCGGAACGAGGCGACTTTTGTCAAACTTAATCAAGGTGAACTTTCCATTCTTTTTTACTTCCTCCGGCTCGCAATCGCGGTCCATCGATGTCGATAACGCAGAGTCCAGACAGTCGCGGGATTGATCATTACATCGAGATCGAAGTGTGTCAAGTGGTCGGATGATACCAGATCGGATCAAGATCCGCGATCCGGCCAAATTATCAGTATAAGTCAAATACAACAGCTGTTAGCCGCTACTACAACTTTCCTTCATTTGTTATCCACTAGTGCAGCATGGTGAGTTATATTTTTTTGCCCTTCTCATGCAGTGGAATCTAGAACAAATTTTATGTACAGGGTGTTACCATCCAGACGCTTTCTCCTGGCGATGGGAAGACCTTTCCGAAGAAAGGCGGTACTAACTGCTTTGCCCATGATTACGATCTCGTGTTGAATCCCTTACCTGATCTATTCAGACAGAGTGGTAATTCACTACGTGGGGACGTTACAGAACGGCACAAAGTTTGACTCGAGTAGAGATCGGTTGGCATCACCATGGATTATCCTTGAGTTTGCCTGACCGTGTCTTTGCATCAGTGGTGATCCATTCGAGACTGAAATCGGGGTTGGCAAAGTCATCAAAGGCTGGGATGAGGGCGCGTACCTAATTATGTCATGCTCAGGGTTGCGAACTAATCTGTTCATCGATCTAATCAGGCGTACCGCAACTGTCAAAGGGCCAGAAAGCAATCCTGACCGCTACACCTGATTATGTATGTCGTCCGACGTGGTGGTCCACCAGATGCTTATCGCGTCCTCCAATAGGCATACGGTATTCGGGGTTTCCCACCGTTCATACCCGCGAATTCAACACTCAATTTCGAAATGGAGCTTCTCGAAATTAAAGGTCCTGAGCCTAAAGCTCCTGAACCCAAGTAGGCTGGGATCGGAAAGAGGGATTTTCGTGTATCTATCGTGTTGTCGCTTTGTTTTTTTCGCAGCATTCAATTCTATATGCTTTCTTTGCAAGATCAAGTCATATGCGATTACTTATACTGCTACTAGTAGTACATCTATCTGTGGCTTTCACATTGCCTTATGTATCTGTCGGCATTTGCCCTTATGCTGATCTCAGCCACAGCTGTCATAGTAGGCGACATAATTGCGAAATTTTGCCTGCTGGCAGGTTCCGACAGCCTCATCATCCGCCTTAATGACGCACTCGTAATTTAAATTCATATCTCTGCGTTCAACTGAGAAACTGGCGAAAATATCTTTTTGAATATCATTACGCTTCTGTTGTGATGATATTTGACTCAATGCAAATATGAATATTGGACTCACCTGCTTTCAGTGATCTGCATGTTCTCTCGGACGGTTGTGGGCTTAATCTTTTTGTCAATCTTTCTGTCACATCATCACTTCAGAGACCTCTCGGCCGCGAGGCGGCGCATTTGGTACTAGCTACTTACTACCTTCACCAGCTGGACGCCGATGTCGAACAAAAACCACTAGGCTTGCATTCATCCAGACTCATCTTAACTTCAAATTCGTCAATTGCGGAGGAAGGTGATTATTATTCGAGGCCATCATTAAAATACGTAGGCTGTTTGCATCATAGTGTCTTGAGACTTTGAGCTGTGGTTGGATCTAGCCATACGCTACAACAGGATACTTCCGAGTCCAAATGATAACAGCATAATCAAGGTCGACGCTCTTTGATGGCTACCAGGAGTTGTCCGTGGCATTCCTTCCGGACAACAGCATGTCCTAAGCAAGCATTCGTTCAGCGATTGAATACCCTGGGTACACAATGCATTCATTCACCTTGGACGAACGCCGTCAAGTCAGCTAGTCGTTCACGGTTAAATTCTTCCAAGATAGGCAGCGGTTCATCATCTAATCGTGATCATTACAACTTCGTGTCAACGACATCTGTCAGAAAATTGTAGCAAAACATTCGGACCTGCTGCATGATGCACGATGTGCCTATCCTCTCCTTTTTCCTGCGCTGATACCAGTTTTCGTCGAAGCTCTTCCTGCTCTGCGTCTTTCTTAGTGACTCTGAGTTTCCTCGTTTCTTCGGCTTGCTCGTGCTCATCTTTGTGGATCTCTGAGCATGTCTTTTGTGTTTTAGACAGGAGTTCACGTAAGTCGTATAACTGCTCTCCCACAGAGGGTGAAGACTGTGCGTTTGAGTTTGGACTCGTCAGTCTCTGAGGTAAAAGACATGAATTCAGCTCACCATCTGATCAATTTATATATATACCGAAACGAAACTGCCATCGATACGCTCAGAAGAAATGTGGCAACGTCCTTCCGAATCCACACTCGGGCACAAAGTAATGGGCAAGATCGACAAAATGAAAGTAACGGAGACTCAAGCGGAAGTTGAGGTCTTTGACTTTCTCCTCAAAAATCATCGTGGCTCTCTCGTCATCGCCCATGGCCCAGGGCCCGTGCGCAGCAATATTTCGTTGTTGGTCTATTTTATCTTCTGTAGCTTATAGCAACACACCCTTTCCCGCAAGCCAGTGAGGGTCTTTACAAGATCCTAGACAACGGGGGTGAAAGTTGGGGGCATAAGAATGTATGAGTCGGACCCTAGTTGTCAGTTGTGTTCCCGCGATTCGCTGTAGAGAAAAAGATCAGACAATAGGAGGATTGAGAGTTGAACTGCCAAAGACCTTCCTACTGCCAGCAGTCCAGTGACTTTTGCAGGCCTGGAGCTTACACGGTAGTTTGACAACTGGAACTGCAATGATGACATACCCAGAAAATCCAGTTGACTGGCAACAAAAGTCGAACGAACTTCGTTTTGAAAGAGGCAACTTGAAGCCATCTGCGATAACCCTAATGAGCCTGCTTAGAGGATTCACGAAAATCAACTTTATGATATCGTTAGCAAAAGTATTAAAGTTCTTGACCTTCGACTTCCGTTCCCGGTGCTCCCATTCATCATTGTCCTGAGACACCGGGCTGGTAATTGACCACTTTCGTATCAAGAAACTGCTACTTATAGCACTAATACTGTACAGAACACGTGAATAGATACCAGAACTCGAAAAATAGACCGTACAATGAAAGGATGTCAGATGATTTCCTCGCCAATTTTTCTACTTCCTTCCAGTCCACTCTCCATCTGGTGTCTTCCATGACCTCCGAGTTTCTTTTTGTGCAATGTCGTGAATGGCTTGATGTGTTAACTCTGCTCTCTTGTGTATGGCCATATTCGCGAGCAATTTATGCGAATCCGGCCTGTCCTCAGTCTTATGATCTCTAGGAGGGTATCTGCCATGTACGTAGGGCCACTGCTTCCTTATGTCCTCTTCGAAATGAAGGAGTTTAGCGACGATTACATGGTTGCTCTTGATGCTGGCCTTCAGGTGGGGAGGGATCCTAAACACGGACGAGTGAAGGGTCTCGTGGGTAACATCATCGGTGGAAGTGGGTAGCCTGCGAACGATCGTTTCGCTCAATTCATAGAACCCTGTCCTTGGGCTAGAATACACTGTGAGCAATTTAAATAGAGGAAATGGCCATTTAACGTACTTATGATGTGGTTGTTCACCCCATGGATAGCAAGGTCGGAGCAGGGACAGCATATACTTATGATCCATAGAAAGAAAAGGACCGACGTGGGCCTGAAGAACCTTTAAGACCAACATCATTCAAATGCTAACCAATAGCGTACTATCATCCACGTCAAAGTCACGTCTGACAAATCGTGATCTTCGTAACCACCACCGACCTAGTCAAAGTAAGCAGCTAACCTTGACAGAATAACGCCAACACATACATCATTGTTGCAGCCTGCGAACCAGCACTACGCAATCACAGAGAATGCATACATCACTCGGGAAGATCGATTCCACTTCGGCTCACCTGGTTCAGCACTTGCTTCTTGCGTCTTCCGCCTTCAGTTTGTTCGTATTTCGTAGGTTTCTGTCAGAATGGTCAACCTCGGCACAGCAGAGGATAGGCAGATGTTTACCCAGTCTGCCCTTGTCTCGTTAATTGCAAGAGCATGAATAGCATATTCGATGTGCTCCCCAAGCCACAGGTCTGAGAACCCGAAAAGACGGGTCATTTCCGGCGAACCTGTCAACTCCACCGGTAGCCCAAAATTTCCAACGGTGTCGAAGAGCCCGACGAACCTGCAGAAACACGTAGTTAGTTTGCTAAAAAGAATCAACAACCAAAGCTTTCAACTTGACGGAGAATGTATCCTTATCATAATGTGCTCTCCTATTCCCGAGAGAGTCGCGCGCGGTCCATCGGGCAAGTCTTGCATCCAACTCAAAAATTTCTATCGAAAAATGAGATTCACATCACATGCATTGATTTAGACTCACCGGCTTTATCCCTGGACTTGCCACGCTTCAGCAAATCGATGAAGAGATGCGGGAAATGATCCATGTCTTGACGGTCCATCACTCCAATGACGCCCTGACATCATCGTAAGGTGTATGCATATTAAGCCTTAGATTGAAGATCTTACGATGAGAGAAGCGATCATGCGTGCTGTATATGCACCCTGTCCGTCGTTGAGACTTTGCATGAACCAGGCTATTCCGGTCACTCACCCTAGAGTATCCGAAGAGGAAGATCTTGGAGTGACAAAATAGCGATAATATTAAGTTGCTCTATAGATCGACTGTGAACGACATAGATCTCACCTCATCACCAGGTACATAATTCCTGTGCCATATATCATTTCAAGCGGATTCTAGTACACGATGAAACAACTTACTGTGAGATAAACCCGTAGCCCTCTTGAATATTTTCGGCTAGTGAACACATCTATCAAAACGTTCGGGCGAGACACAAAATGATATTACCTAAAGACGCTAGAGAACCAATTGTCGCTTGAAGAATCTTCGAATATATAGAGTTGTCGTGGCCACCAATTCCAGATTGGTAATAAACAATCTGGGAGATGGTATGATGGCTGTATCTCTGTGAGAGCAGGGTTTATTGACGGTTTTACATACCAGGACTTACTGACGCTTGTCTTCATGATTAATTATCCTTGAAAGTCGCTTCACGTAATAAAAAAACAACAACTTTAGATGGGGTAATGTCTACCGACGAACGCACTCACAAGGATGCTGGTGGCTAGCCATGGCTCGAAGCCATCCTTCCATCTCCTAGCAGCATCGTCATGAAACGTGTACAAAACTTGTAAAGCCCATTAAATACCCACCCGTCGCAGCATAAAATGATTCTCTTGAACCTCCCACCGACCGTCTCCGTCGGGTGAATGGATGCTGAGACATGCCTTGTGTGTGACATTGTGGTGGGAAGACAATCACGAGTTCCACAAATATACATAATATACAGCCCACGGATATCTACCGAAGGACCCCCGAAATTTCCCCCTAAAAAGGGAGATGCACACCATAGTTAGTTTTAGAACATGAAACAATCCGTTTAATTTGACCGAACAATGAACATGGGACAGAAGTTACGCCATGTCGGCCAGTTCCAATCGCCATTGGTGAAAGCACGTGGTCATGACAGACTGAACATTCGTTATCATTCTTTGAAAGTGAAGTAAAATTCATCATGAGTTTCGCACAAGGGCTATTGAGGTAGACCACTTGATCAATCTAAGCTATCAAAACCATCCGTAACTTTTAGAAACTTTTGAGTTATGGTAAGCGTAGCACTCACTTCGTCCACCACTGGTACTTATGAAGTCATGCCTCAGGAGATTGAGCCAGCCAAGAACATGATATCGCGGCAGTGAAAGAAGAGAAAGACAACCACGGACCGGGAGTCAAAGGCTCCATACCTTCTACGTGCCGATGTTGTATAATACAGTATAATACGCTTTTCAATTTCCCGGCCCCATAGCACCGCCTGAAATTCGTCACAAGAAATGGATCAAACGGTATGCTGCAACGGTGGAATACAATGAAGGACAAGGGACGTATAATATAACAATTGCAAAGCCACATAATAGGTCATGTTCGACGTGGCCCGGTACCGTTCGATGGCTTCAACTTGACTTTTTGGCCGTGAGAAATGAACCCACAACCTGGTCACGTAGTTGAGCATTTCATGCAATTTGAGTGCTCGTCCGCAAAATAAGAAATATTTATCAAGCGCCGTTACTACTACTACATAGGTTCTAACTCAAATTTTATGAGGAGTGCCTGATATCCCGGTCAGAGTCCAATTCATCGTCCCTGCCATTCCAAACAAACGTGTAAGCCCGATGTTTGAGGCCGTTAGTAGTCTCGACTAGAACCTCCTTTTTTGTATACAAGACACGCTCCATATCGTCCAGGGCAGCAGCTTGAGAGGCGTCCTGGAGATATATGAGACGGCCCGTAACGCTGCCGCCTGGACAAGGCGCTATCGCAGGAAATACAGCACCAATGACTCTGTACTTCGAATATTCCAAGAGGATAGCATCTTTGTATCGTGGGACGAGCTCCGAGTCCGGTTCTAAGTGCAGAGCATCACGCAGTATGTCTGGCACCATCAAAGAACCATAGGCAAAGACGGGAATGTCTGGTGCAAACATGGGTTCCTGTGTGCGTGTTGGGTTGAGATACTTGGCATGCTGTTGATCTGTATAGATGGTTATCAGTAGGTTCGGTTGGTAGGTCGAACGCACCAACCGACCCGCCAGCATTTGCGAAAGCGCGCAGAATTTTGCGTCTATGAGATCATATAAGCACTTGACAGAAATATATGAGCTGGAATCACCTTTTATTGACATAATTCCAGAAGAACCCCAATTTGGACACAGCTTTCTAATTTGAACCACCCACAATCGTGGCACGCTTGCTGCCTCAGCCCGTAGACTTCCTATTCAAACCTAGACGTCGCCATCTACATGTCTGGAAACCCTCTTTTACTTCCCTCAAGACACTCTGCTCGACCTAATCGGTCCATGCAAAACCAACAATCAACGTGCCTGATTTGGGCTTCCCAAGACAATCTTTCGAGCGAATTCGATGTGCCATACTCTCCCATAATCAACGAGCCGTCCGACCTTCAGAAGTCTCCAGATCCTGGCGGGTTAGGACAACGCCTCAAACACACATTGCTTCCCGCAATATCGGCTGCCCTTCTCCCCTCCAGCACTAGCAAAAGTCGACCGCGATCGCTGTGGGACCGTGTGGTGTTTGTGATGTTTTGTGGCTGTCTGTTTTTTCTCTCGTACATGCTGGCGGGCTTTGGCTACTCGGGACATGACGATGCCACATGTACTTCATTTTCCACTGGACCAACGGCCTCTAGTGCTCTACCTGACACGATGGCACCATCTACACGCTTGCTGAAGGGTACTACAGACGAGGATGTAGAGGAGAGACTGGACTGGGAAGAAGACGGGAGCCAACTCCGGGACCATCGCATTATGATGGAGAGCTTTCATGTTTCGGATGCCAGTACTTTCGAGCTACCTGTCTCTAACTCTGCGCCTACGGCCTCGTCCTTGGAACATTCTCACGAAAGTCCTCTCAAGCAACATGACGCCCAGGTTCCAATTGTAAATCCGCCGACTCTTCGCTACTTTGCCAATCGCGTCAATGATCCTTTCGACCTCGAACCATTCTTTGATGGAGGCGGTTACGGTTACGGAAATGACGGACAACCATTTGCGCTCAAGATTCATATCCCGCTGGATAGCTCTTCGTCTCGAGTCCATCGCGGCGGGAATTCCAAGAGGTGTCGGGGTTCGGGACGGTGCTAGTCTTCCCGTGTAGTGGGCATCTTTTATTTTATTTTATGTGTATCTCTTCTGGATCTTTGGTGCTCGAAATATATCTCCGAAAGTGTAGTACTATTATTATGATCCATGTGCGGGACTATGTGTCCAACAATCACTATGGCGTGTCAGGCTGAAGCCTTATCACTCAAGTGTTAGTACTCTGTCAAGACATCCCCGACAATTGAATCTGCGCCTTCAACAAGCCAGCAAAATATGATGATGTACATATATACCAGTTCTGATTACAGACGAAAATTTGGTCCCGCATTGCGAATAACCTCAAGATAGCAGTCTGTACAATGAACAATGCCACTACTTAGTAGTGTCCAGGTCTGGTAGATGGAATGCGAACACTCTCAGACAAAGATGGAAAGCCGAAACTTGAGTTACTCCGTGTTGACTCCGTGGGAGCATTTGTCTTCTACAAGACTTCCAGTGACATCTGGCAACAAGACAGCGAAATGGCACGAGAATCCCGCTCACCACCGCCATACCGACGCCCACGGAACCCAGATAACTCTAGACGAGATGACTCCAGAAGTGGTGGATTTCGGGGACGTGACAACAGAAATAGCGGAGGGTATGGATCGCGCAGAAATGTGGATAATGGTTGGGGCGATAGAGACAAGGATAAGCCGTCAGATAGGAGCCGGGCATATGATGGACGAGATGACAGACACCCGGAATATGACGAACGAGAGAGAGATAGAGAAAGGAACAGAGACAGGGAAAGATATAGGGATGGCGCAAGGGACAGAGATCGGGCAGGCCCTTCTCGTCGCTCTGCATCACCTTCCCGGCCTTCACATCCTCGGTCAGTCAGGTCTCGTTCACGGTCGCGCTCTGGCTCAAGGTCTGCTTCTGCTGTGGACAAATCGAAGCCAAACTTCGCACCTTCCGGTCTTCTTGCAGCGGCTACCAACACCGTGAAAGCCGTCGACGGGACCAGCACTGTTCTCAAATACAACGAACCACCTGAGGCGAGGAAGCCATTTTTGGGTTGGAGATTGTACGTTTTCAAAGGGAGTGAGCAAGTTGGTGAGTTCTTTCTCGCCCATACCCTGATCTTATTGATTTGGTGGATTTGTACCAGAATTGTTGCATATTCACCGTCAGAGCGCATATCTCATCGGACGAGATAGGACGGTGGCCGACATAGCAATTGATCATCCTTCATGCTCAAAGCAACATGCTGTTATTCAATGTGAGCTTCTACTCTCATTTTCCACTGCAATATCAGTTTCGTCTTACACTCACATTTTCAGACCGACACATCAACGAAAAGGACGAGTTTGGTGGATCAAAGGGAGCTATAAAGTCAGTTCCTCTTTCCCGTTGACCTGTCTGAAACACTGACATCGGACTGCATGTCCCAGACCATTCATTATCGATCTTGAGTCTACGAATGGCACTCATGTAAACGATGAGAAGATTCCGACGTCTCGATATTACGAGCTCAAGGCTAGTGATGGTGAGTAATATTCTACATTTCTTCATCTTCGCTAATGCGACGCTGCGGTCATGTAAAAAAGTCCTGCAACTAACGGTTTTTATTATTAGTCATAAAATTTGGCCAATCCACCAGGGAATACGTTCTTCTGCACGATGAAGCCACATAGCAAACACCAGGGCACTTGGTGACACCAAGCCTTCTCACCTAGAATCGAGAATGTGCTTTGCGCTGGTTTGCAACGGACAAGGGACTACAATTGAATTGTTGTATTCCATTATGTGGCTGCTATTTAGCCACCCACGATTTAATATCATTTTGCTGCGTCAGCAACTTGAAGGACTTGAGGGAATTAAGTGTATTTGGGTATCTTATAATCAACATATAACATGCAACGAGAGAAGACCAACAGACATCGAGGTGAGATGGTCATTATTCCATTCCAAAATACGAATGAAGACGGATATGAAGAGACGGACGGTATGACATAAATATGTAATAATCACCGCAAGCACGTTCATTTGAAGAGTGCTCCGTGGCCGATTTTCAGGATTCTAGAGTCTTTCCATTAGTCGTTGCGGCCTAAGCATGTAAGTGAGAACTCGCCTAATCGCTTAAAGCCCCACGGAAGTCATTGAAATCCGTTGCGCATTCCTTGCCCTTCTTGGTTTTTTCCAGGTGCCGCTTCAGTGCATCTAAACGACTGAACGTTTCAAAACATCCACCGATCCTCATAACATCTTTGTATTCCACGGGGATCCCACGTATCTTGTCAGTTGGCCCGGGGATGGGCTTCGTGGACGCCGCCGCGTGCTCAAGCTCTACACCCCAACAGACATAAGGCGTTGGCTGGGATTCACGCGTGTGCGTGCGCTGATGACGTCTAAAGTCAGGGCCACGTTTATTCCATTGTCGGTGGTCGCAGGGCCGATGCTGGCATCTCCACTTCTTGTCGTCCTCGGTCGTCCAATCCTCAGGCTGAGGACGCCTTTCAGAGGCTTGGATATTTCGACGGCCTCTGGACGTACGCCGTTGCTTGGCCGGCCGAGAGGACGAAGGTGACTGAGAAACCGAACCAGAGGACGACACGGTGGTTTCGACGGACCGGCGACGTTTGAGAGGATTCAAAGGCGGAGTTGGGATATATTCATCTTCCGTTGCATCTCCGCCTTCGCTTTCGAAGTCGGCATCTTCGTCCGATACGTAGACGGGAACAGTGGCTACCTTCGTCTGTGTCCTGCGTCGCTGACTGCGAACCGGCGCTTGAAGATGAGCGGGACTGGTTGGAGGTACGTAAGGCATATCTTCGAAGACCCGTTCGGACCTACATGGTATAGAGTATTTTTAAGGGCATCAGTCAGACAGGTAGCCAAGAGACATACGCGTTAGATGTTGCATATGTTGCATGCCCAATGACGATGTGCTTCTTTTCATCGGACAGTGACAGATGTTCAACATCATAGTCAGAATCCATGTCGCTATCTTCATCGGCTGCTGAAGACTCTGGGTCAACATTCACCGGTGTGTTGATGTGCGATGATGGATAGGATGATGGGCCAGAAGATATATTTGACAGGGAGGTATCGAACGCAGGCACTGTGAGGTACGGAGACAGATCATGACAATCAGTATCAAACTGATTCTTTGACATGTCTGCAATGTATCCAGTACCGAACTCGTGGAAGCTATCGAAACTGTCCTGAATATTGTGATAGACAGAGTCGAAGTCCTCCATACCGAGTTCGAGAGAGGAGGGCATGAGGAGTGGGTATAAAGGCTAGTTTTTATAAATGAACAAAGAAAACAGATTCTTTGTCCATTATATACCTGGCCGGCCGACGCCTCATGTCTCCCTAAAGGCCAAGCAGGTCCATTGTCACTTCGGGCGGATACCATTCTTGTTCGATTGTGAACTCCGACACAACACAATGCCGGCAGAACAAAGATGCATGGTCTGCCGAGATAATATGGTCTAAGCAACGGTTACAACAACCGGTTAGAGAACAAATCAGGCGGCACAAGCGAAGAACCAACTGGGCCGTAGACAAAAGAAGAAAAGAGAAGGCCACATTAGGAAATCGACGCACAAAAGAAGGAACTCCCACGTTTATTAGTGCTTCGAAAGCGCACACTTGCCTTCTCCTTTATTACATCTATTCGACACTGTTTTGTGTCTCTTGTAGTCATCATAGGACCACCTGCATTGTATTTGGGCAACTAAATCTGGTTGAAAAAGAGTCCATCAGATAACAAAGCGGTGTAAAGGCTTCAGTCTGAGCTTGGCTAGAATCCTCAGTAAAGAGACCAACTATCAAAGGCGTGACAAAGTAGTAGCCTCGCCTTCCTCCCTCTTTTCGCCCCCACCTCCAAGCAGTTCCGCCCTAACATCATACCACCACCGCATAACAGTCTCCTTCTCTCTATCGCCTACCTTCTCTAAAATCTCCTTGAAGAGCTCCTCGACGAGCTCCTTCCTCCTCTCATCCCCATCTGTATGCAGAGGCAAGGAGAGAACCATCGACCGTATAGAGTCGAGTGCGCGGGAGAGGAGTGGGAGATGGAGGGAAGGGAGAGTTGATATTAATGTGAGGTGAAGACGATGAAGGTGATCTCGTCCGTCTGATGCTGAGGGTAATGATGATGGCGTAGAAGGGGCGTTAATAGCGGATAGAAGTGTGTCGATGCAAAATTGGGGTAACGCGAGTGCACGTGCGTCTGCTGAGGAGGAAGTGGATGTATGGGCACCGCTACTTGCACTTCGCACCAAAGCGGAGTAAGCCAGCCTGAGCTGTGGCGTACTTAGCCGCCCTGATACCGAGTTCTATGTTCCCACATACATCAGTTCAGATGAGATTAATCAAAAAAGGACTGTGTTACACCCACCTCGATCAAACACCCCGCATAGAACGGGACCAAGCTCTCGACGAAAGTTGTGCCTTTCAACTCCGAATTGGAAGGGCGTTGCTTCGCATTTAACTTTACATCTGCGACCTTCTGTGCATGTGCCGCAAAGATACCCAATACAACAGAATGAGCTGACTCGAATGTTTCGCGGTGGGAAGGGTCGTATAGGTAACTGAAGGAAGTTGAAATTAAACCAAAGAAGGCGATTGGAATAGCGAACGTACGGGAAACAGGTCTGGAACACCATTGGTAAAGAGTTATCGCTAAGGATAGGAACGAGTTGCTCAATGCACGCTAGAGCAAACGCTTTCTTGGCTGGTTGTAATTGGCCTCGACGTTCTTTTGCTTCCCCACCAGCTCCAGATGGCACATCTGTGAGATAATTTTAACCGAACTGCAAAAAGAGAGGATAAGGGAAAATCAGTACCCACCTTCAGCACAAAGCCGCTTAACGAACTGCTCCCCCATACTCCCATTCTCTACAGAAGATCCTTCCTGTTCAGAGCTGGTAAGAACGTCAAGCGCGATGTAAAAAGTCTTCTTCAGCTCTGGGAAATCTGTGGACGAAGTGGAAGTGGTGGTGACACCGCCAAATTGGGAGATGATGAATGAGAGGTGGGAGAGTGTTTGGAGTGTTTGGAGGGATAGTGATTTGGGGGTTGGCGTTTGCGTTGAGGTTGAGGTCGAGGGGGATGAGGATGAGGAGAAAGAGGAGGGAGGAATGAATACAGTTGTGGAGAGTATGGATTCTGAGATCATGATCGTCGTGAACAGGAACGTCTTGAGTATCGTCCATATCTGCGTAGTCAACTCTCTTGATTCTGGTTCTAATACCCCAGATTAGCATCCAAACCCCCTAAGACCAGGAACCAGAACGAACCAATATCATCCTCATACACACCATCTAAACCCCCAACCACCCACGCACGCTCCACATCTCTTGCCAATCCCTCCATTACATTCAGTGTGCGTCCAGCCACAACCAGTCCCATAGAAGGTTTTGACTCGACTAACGTACTCAGCACGCATGCAGTTAGCTTTGAGAGCAAGGCCAGAGATGTATAAAGTGGGGAAGCGAGAATTCTAGTGAGGGTACTGGGAAAGGAGGACGTTGGCTGATTAAGGCAAACGTTAGTGGGTAATAGAGAGTAATGGGGCGGAGACGCACGGAGATATGTATTTTGTATACATCTTTTGGTGTTATGGATGAAGGAAGTAAGTCAAGGAAAGAGCCAGATTGAAATGCGGATGATATGGTGGATGTGAGATGGTGCGCTAGGATCTGTAGAAGGTTGGCATGGGTTAAGGTCGTCGATGAGAAATAGGATGGACGTACGGGGAGAGATAATGCTTTAAGTTTTGGAGTTGGGACTAGAGGAAGGGAGTGGGATGCGAGTATCAGGGCTAGTGAAAGCGCCTCGACTATACAGCAGCCAGTCAGTATATTAAAAAGAATAAAGCAAACAAGCCCGTATACCATCGCCCTGCCCAGTTACAGGCTGGAACTCTTTCTCCCAACCTCCTCCGTGAGCGGCAGACTCGTACAATTCCATAACGTCCGCCAAAGCAACTACAACCTCATCTTCCACCCTTCCCCTCCCCGCCTCCCCACTTCCTGCCTTCAGTTTCCCCACCCCCTCTAAATCTCCCAACCCGGTTAATACACCCCCGGCGCATGCAAGCCTCAACACTCCCACTCCGCCCTCAAGCCCTTTCAGTACATCCCTGACCCAGTCTCTTAATCTAACTTTCACCCCACGCGAGAACAGCGTCCCTAGCACATTTCCGGGATGGTCGTCGATGAGAGATTTGTGCTTGAGGTGCACGGCATGTCTGAAAGCTGTGGATAGGGCTGATAGTTCTATGTGGGAGAGGGGAGGGGCGAAGAAGGGGGAGGAGATTGATATTGCTGTCAGTGGAGTGGGGGAAGGGAGGGAAGATAGGTAGTGGGAGAGGGACGCGGTGAGGGTTTGCAAGGGAAGGGCAGTGGACGGACGGTTGAGATGGAAGAGCAAGTTCGTGTAGCCTCTGTCCATGTTTCCAAATGGTGGTGTTTACTTACTTACTTACTTATAGCGTGTCCACTCCATTTCGTCAACGATCCTCGCATGGCAACTTTGCATTCAGAAAGAATACAGAATACAATATGGCCGATATTCGTCCACCCAATCTCCACCCTTGTTTTTTCGCCAAGGACATACATTTGACCGAACCATAAGCCAAGGGGCAAGGGGAGATATGGGTGAAATGCGGTACCAGAGGGGTCGTGTGAATGTGGCTGTGCAGCCGCGCCGCAATTCGAGAATTGATGAGCATTTCTTGACAATACTACCTCAAACAATAAATAGATTATTGTTATACTTTTGCCTACTGATAACCTAATTGAGAATTAGATTCCGGAATTAATGAGGCAGACAAAAGAATAAGCCGTATTCAGAATTTATCCGGAGGATATAATCGAAATCTGGATAACATATTTGTTTAGGGGACATAACTATTGTCAGAATTTGATTGCGCCAATTGTTCCGTCAACAAAAGTGTTTCCTGTATTTAGATTATTTCTTGATGACAAAATCATTGCCCAGGGCTAAGGTTGGATTCAGCTCGAAAACTCATTCTTGGATCTCACATCACATTTTCCATTTCCCTATAGCACATGGGAAGGAGTCTGACTCCAGTAATTCCAACTACTTTTGAAATCAGTTTCTACAATGCTGTGAATTCAGCTATTACTCACCTCAAGTGATTATAACAGCCAAACATCATAACCTGTCCTTCGCATACTGTGTTATATATGACATACATACAATGCTGACCATGTAAACAAACATCCATGGAGACTTATAATCAATACATTCAATCAACGTCCACCAAAACCCCACCTGCTCGTAATAGTGGAAACCTACAAGCCACATTTTCACGCATCTCAGGATACCATTTGGGGCCAGACAATCCAGAATTAAAAAGCTCAATACATACCTTCCCCAGAGACTTGAAATTCATTCCTGCAAGAATGCGGTCAATGCCCTCCAAAGGCGACCAATCAATTGGCCAATCACAACCTGAAATCTGCAGATTGAGTTTGATCCCTTCTAGTTGACATGATTCCCTGACATTGGAAAGGAAATGCTTAAGTGATTTCAATGCCTCCCTGTCTTCAGGACTAAATGGAGACTGCACCCGAGTATTTGCTATATGCAAGGATTTTATGTTTGGATTATGCCTGATGTTAATGCCGACTGGGGGGGTTGTCATCAGGCCCAACTGTGGGATGAATCCCATCAGCTGAAGTCAAAAGTTGATTTGTATTTAAATAAATTCGAATTACTCACTCCAGAAATTCTCTGCTGCATCAAGTTTAAAATGTTTGAGTGAGCTGCCAATGACATGGAGGAGGTGGTTAATAATATGGTCATCATATCAGGAATGATCCGTGATGTGTAAAGTTTGAACATGCAATACGTCCAACAGCGAATGGGGCCCAAGAATCCAGTTACCAAATTCTGAACAATTGCTTGCCTGTAAACGCAGATCGAGAAGGTGTCTCCACCTGTCAAAATAAACTCCTCGCTCTTTTGGGTCCCTCCCTTGACTAGAACCTTCCGGTGAGATGGGCTCCCCCCAACTGGTGTAGATTTCATCCAGTGAAAGGCCGGTCAGACCTTCTGCATGTGACAGAAGACTGGAAAATTCATCCATGCTGGCAAAGGAGGAGCGTTCTATCTGGACAAAATGAAGGGATGGCAACTCCAGTACATTCTGTGTGGAATGTCTGACAGCTAGTGGCAACTTGCCCCATCCCAGGCACTGAAGCTCTAACCTTGCCAGATTTTTGAGCATGGCCAACACGAGGGGCAGTGATGGATCTGATCCCATCCAGTCCTTACCCTTACCAGACTGGCCCTCATACAGCTACAACTCCTGGATGAATGTTGTAATATGAGGAGACTTGAGCAAAAGGCTGTGAAGCCACTGGCAATGAGATGTTGGCTTAGAACTTGATGTGTAATAGTGGCCTAGCTGAGGATAGAGAATGATACAGCAAAATATTCGATGACGGCTTGAATGAAGCAATGAAGAGCATGCAAGTGAGCAACAGCGCAAGGTCCACTGGTTGATGTCGACATCAATATTTATATTTTCAAGTATAGTATCAATGAGCTCCTGCGGTAGTTGTGAATACCTAGCCATGTTTCGCAGTGAACATTGGTTATGAGACATTGTGACTTAGCCCCTAAATATCATAATCCAAAATATGTCACGGTATTTCTTAATTTGTCCGAGTCTGGCTCCAAGTCATCTCAGCCAGCGCATCTCAACTTTTGAACTGTCTTTGCATTTCTTTCCTCCATCTGCAAAACTGTCAAGATGAATCACTTCCCCCCAGACAATTGTTTGAATTTCCATGAACAAGTGGCCAAAACTAACTATCTATGCTACATACACCAAGCATAACAATTTCTATCATCATCAAGTCTTTGAACAACTTTCAAAGATTGTGTCTTCCACTCTTCGCACACTTTCCTCTGCCCCGTTGCCGATCATTGATTAGCCTTTGTCAGTCCCTTTTACCTCTTTTTAATATGACCAATCCAGGTGCAGATAACATCTCAAAGTCCTCAATTCAGCTCATACAATTGCGCAGACATGCAGACATGCTGTAGCGACAGCTACTACACTATACCATCAGCTTGCTGTCAGCCACAGTTTGAAACTATGTTTAAAACTCTGTTTATAACACACTGTGTTACAAACACGTGTCAAACCTCTGCC
>KN832975.1:422693-438453 GCA_000827315.1 Piloderma croceum F 1598
TAATACCTATTGTGCTGGTTATTTTGTGCAAAATCTATAAAGATCTGTGATAGATACCCAATAAAATATCTATAATAAGTGCCTATGGCAACATTTCCATGTGTATATAGTTCAGTCTATCATCACTGGTCTAAAATGTGAGGTTGCTGGCTCAAATCCAACTAGTACCACTTCATCTGATTAACTGTTCTGATGGCATTTTATTTATATATCTTTGTATCTAATTCATTTTTCCAAAGCCAAATTAAGTGACAAGTAAGGTGGGTACCTGTGGTGGGTACCTGTGTCTACAGATGTGCTACCCAGATCTGTAAAGACCTGTGCCACTCAAAAACTCAGATCTGTGGGTCACTTGACCTGTGGGTTTCCCACAGATAGACCCACAGGTACTTGTAGGTGACCCAGACTCGTGCTCACCCTTACAGCAGGACGGGTCATCATCATTAATGCCAGTTATATGGGGTGGATGCATTGATCTTTGGTGATACTGGCCTAATCCAGCATGTCTCATTGCCTGACCCTGATGTTAACTTCGAAGCACTGACTAAATTGACTGGTAATATGGTGCTAAAGCAATCTGCAAATGCATCAGCAGCTTGGTGGCAAAGCTTCACTACTTGTTTCTTGAAGCCCATACCTCGAATGGTGAACAAAATACTGATCCCCATCTTCAACAAAATGCATGTTCCCTTGGTAGCCAGTGCCACTCTGCTTCAACATTGAATCTGGTGGTATCCAACCTAGTCTCCCTAAGGCAGAGTATACAACAGTTGAACGTTGAACCTCCATGCCTCCAGATAGCATATCTGACATCCAACTGGACCCCTCACATTTATTCCAATTCATGCTGCGGGATCTTCAAACGTAGGCACTGATGTCAGCCAATTTGTCGTTTCCTCCTACGTGACTACTCTACACTCCCTTTTCCAGGTGCAGAACAACAATGGGTCAGGACTGCATAAAATCCTCTACATCAGTCAACCGGAAACACCTGGCCAGAGTGCCCTCCTGGAAGCTGTGATGGAGGTGGATGAAGTCACTTGGGTGTTTCATTCATCAGGTTTGCACAAGGAGGACACTATCTACCTGAGAGGATCAGAGGCCATGGTGGATTGTGTTGCATGTGCATTGGATTCATGCACATGTATTCACTTTGCCTGCCATGGGTTTCAGGCCCCTAGAAATGGCATGAAAAGTGCCTTTGCTTCACACGACGGCTATCTCAAACTCACTCAGATTGCATCTAAACGGCTATCCAATTCACAGTTCGCTTTTCTGTCTGTCTGTCATGCAGCATCTGGGCTGAAAGACCTTTCTGGAGAGGCCATGCACCTTTCAGCTGGAGTTCGATTTGCAGGCTTTCCAAGTATCATTGCCATGTGGAGTATCTGCGACAAGGATGCCCCCAAAGTGGCTGATCATACATATCACTATTTTTTATGATATGGACTGCAACAACTAGATCCTTCTGAGGCTGCAACAGCCCTCAACCATGCAGTCCTGCGTCTCCGAGAAGATCCCACTGTCACGGTGGATCGATGGGCTCCATTCATTCATTTTGGAATTTGATGGAATGTATAAGTTCCTATTGCATTTTGTCTGGTCAAATAATAATGTATGTATGTATGTAATATATATTTGCGCAGGTTCTGCTCTGGCACGATATATTCCTTGGAGTCTTATTATGCTTGTACCATGGCCTGCCGCCTTTGTCTTGTATAGTTTCTGTACTTACTATTCCCGTAGCTATAGTTAGTTCATACCCTCATGCCTTGAGCACTAATATATATTTCTTCGTAATACTAGCGACCTTAAGTTCTACGTGACGCCATCTGCTATTTCATGGTAGTCTTCGTTAGACGACCGCGATCGATATAATGGTCGCACGGTCCACGGGCCCCCTTTTCACTATGTCAACGATCCTGAGCTCGGTTACGTATGCGATACATGAGAAGTAAGCTGCTGATAATTTCAGATTTCGGAAAGAATACACAGAATAAATAAAATCATCTGTTAGTCAAGATCGCCCATAATTTAACTAATATTGTAATCCAACGTTAACGTCAAAAATATAAGCCAACCCCAAACCTACAATTTCGCTTTTTGATGTTCTTCCTTTTGCTTCTCTGCTTCGGTTGCCCGCTCCATCATTTGTCTCGTCTCCGTAGCAGCCTCGGCAAGGTAATGTTTGAGCTTGAGAATGTCGTTTCTCATAGACGTGATGGTCCAACGAATGCTGTCGTCGTTGATGGAATATGAAAGGCCATAGCCGTCAGGGACAACTAGAAAGACCCATACATATCAATCAAGTGTGATTCCTAAAATAAAGAAAGCGAATACTACGAACCTTCACCGTAGCCCCATCCGTCGAAGAAAGGACTTGACAATTGTGATGTGGATAGCTGCCAATGGTTCGTCTTAGCAAATGCCGGATCTTCGTAGATTTTCGGAATAGGTTCGCCATCTCTCAGCATTTTCTTAAGACCGAAAAAGTGCCGGTCGACACCCTGGCCATCGGCGGCCCACGCGGCGTATTGGAGATGACGCGCGATAGCACGACGAAAGAGGGTCGCCCGATGTTCGTCCTGAAGGGATATAAAAATTTCAATAGGATCCAAAACTTCTAAGCAAAAGAGACACTCACGGTCTGGTCAGGATCTAACATCGCCTCAGCCCATGCCTTGGTCTCATTGCTTGCACTACGAATCACCTCTGTACGGCCTAGCTGATACTTCCTTGTTTGAGCACTTTCGTACGTAACTCCGGGACGATTGAACAGTTTGTGGAATGCAAGCTGTTTGACCAGCTGAGCCCAGGCGTCGGGTGACGCTTTGAACTTCTTGATGTGGTTTTTGCCATACCCTTCGTAGTGTAGGACCTGCCAGTTCGATGCATTCAAATTTAGGTAAAATTCCAAAGCCGAAAACAGGGTCAAGCATACGTGTAATTCATGATGGCCAACAAGCTTATCGAACCTCTGACAACTGTCGTCAACCGCTTTCTGCACTTTGGCATCTACGACGAACTTAAGCTCCTTTGGCGTAGGAAGATCGGATCCAGTCGACTTGGTGCGAGCTGGCCCAAGGTCGGCTGCGTTGCTGGCGAGGGCAGCAAGGACAAATTCGTTCATGCGGAGGGTTGGTGTTCCATCCATGCATGAGTGTTCGCCGAGGAAGCCGGAGACGCCGTTGTCACATACGATAACTAGAAGAGCATTCAATTCAAGTCACTGTGTGCAAGATATTGGGAAAGCGGGGAACGCACACTGATGTTTGTCATAGAACCGATTACGACCATCTCCTACCCACATTGTCTGAGAAATTTCTTCCCTCGTGACAGGGTGCGAGGAGTCCAATGCAATTATTATTGCAGCGGATTCGATGGTGGAAAGAGACTCTTTGTTTTGCGGGGATGCTGCAAGAAGAGCTGCGCGGGACTGATACATGCGTTTGTTAGGGCAATGTTGGAAGTAAACGAGATCAGTGAACCGTACATCTACCCAGAGATCCCTGTTATCACCCGTCAATGCGCCAATGGGGACACCATTGTTCCCTCCAGCAAGCTGGATAACTTTTTCGATCTGTCTGTAATGCAAACCACATTCAATATCTTCTATAATTTGGAAGCAAAAACAACGTACACTTCAAGCTCAGCAGCACTCAGTTCCTCGCCTTGAGAGTTGACAAGGGGGACTGAGAAGAATTTGTTCTTTCTTATGAAGACGACGTGATTATGCACCTTTGGATCGAACTTGTGTGCCGTATCCGATGGTTTGGTGGGATACCGACATGCATGGAATCTGTGTATCATTAGGATGGTAACACGAGACAAGTATTAACAGACTAGACATACAGCCATTTGTATGATGCCATACATAACGGGGCTCTCCGAATTTTCTCGGGTTCCAGTTGTTTACTGCCCAGGACATTAAATTCAGCAGGACGACCACATGCATGGAATAAACTATGCTTACCTTTCCACCATCTCTCTGAACGGTAACATAGCTTTGATCAAACTAGCAGCCCTCTTAGGCGCTGTCCGTCTCCGCTGATCTTGCACATGCACGTAGAAATAGCTAACGTACACAACCACTGGGTCCCGGTAACCCATATATGCAGCATCGTTCCACCAATCCGCCAACCAGTTCTTCACATTAGGATCCCCAGCCCGTGCTTCCAAACGTTTCTGCAATTCAGCAGCCTGTTCAGATTCCAGGAATTCCTTCACAGTTGATTGGGTGGACAAAAATTCAGAGGGGGTGAGGTGAGGGCGGACTGTTTCAAGGTATTTGGAGGCTGTGGAGGAGAGCGTTGGGACTGGGAGGCGAGGTAGAGAAGCTTGGAAACGGAGCATAGGGCCCTCGGACGGATCGACGGCATAGCCGGGGGGAACATCTGACTTCCTGGGGGCGGAAGATTTGAAAGATCGTGGTTTGGTCATTTGGGAAGTTAGCTGGGGAGAGGTGCGTTAGATCTTTCTAGAGGACGAGTCGAGGCGGTGTACACACTGGACGGCCTGAACGAGATGCAATTTTAGAGGACAATCTCAGCATACCAAGACTTGTCGCGAGGGTATACAATGATGTCGACAAGAGTTATGGGCCTTCTGTTAAAGGCTCGGCCCAGTATAAAAGCCAGAGACGCATGAGCAGGTAAAACTTTCGCACAGACTCGTCCATGTTTCCGGTAACGGGGCACTCCGCATGCACTTGTCTCGGACACCCGCACTATCGCCTCCGCTTCGTCCCCACATATGATACTTGACCGGTCAGGTGTTGAGTAGATGCATATATGCGCCGAAACTTACAACTTTCCACTACATATTTGGTCCATTCGGAAGTAGAATAACGATACTAAACTCTTACGCCGGACACAACTTATCCGCAACCTCCTCTACAAGCTTCTTGACCTCTTTCTTCTGCACACCGGATTCTCCGCAGCCTCCTTTCCCTAACTTGGATTTCAAATGCGATCGGGATTGTAGTATCTCGAGTAGTGGCACCAACTGCTCGTCGTAGAAAGGCGAGAGCCGGAGGAGGAACGCGAGACACGCTGTGAGACGATGCACTGATGAAATACCATCCATCAACATGAAAAATCCAATCAAATGAGTGATAAGCGAAAATGAAGAACTTACCAACTTCCTCGCTGCCTTTCTCCCTGTCGATGGCCTCAATGACAGCACTCACCATCTCGACCTCCCAATCGCCATCCTCCTCTACTCCCTCAGCATCACTACTGTTAGCTTTATTAACCCTCCCCTTCTGTAAATATGCAGCAACATTGAACGCTAAGCTTGCAGCTGCTGTCCGTACAGCTGCATCGTCATGCAAAAGGGTCATCACCACCAGCATAGTCATATCTTTCCGTGTTTGTCCGGCAAGCAAGACTCGAGTAAGCGCGGGATTTGAGAAGGCGTTGGACATCAAACGGAGGACCGTTAGGATGTAATTGCGGGGTGCATCTGATGCAGCCAGCGCGGAAATAGCTTTGGTCAGGAAAATGGCTATAGGATCTGGGGTGTCCTTCTTGATGCCCAGAGATGCACACCAGGAAGAGGCTGATGGATCTAGAAGCGCAAGACGCCACATATCGACAAGCGGAAATAATTCTGAAAGCTGTAAAGCATCTACCAACGTTGCCGTTACGCGAGCCCATGGTACCAGAAGACCAGGGGTCGCCCTAGACTTAGATTTAGATGATGGACTGTTCATCTTGAGGTAGGGTAGGACAGCTTGGGAAAGGGTCTGCTTAATTTGTGACTGAGATTGTGAGGCGTTGGCCGGCCAGGAAGTGGCAGAATCGATGAATGAGAATAACTTGGTGTTTACGGAGTCAAGCGCCGGGAAATTGGTGAAGAGAATGGGGTCGAGGGAGAGAGATTCCACGGCCGGGAGGGAGAGGTTTGTGTGCGGGTGAGCTGTATTGGTCTTGGTTAGTTGCTGCGACATCGTGTGTAATGAGGATCTTACGAGGGAAGGCCTGATATAAAAGAAGATCTACTTGTGTCTTCAGTTCCGGGGCATTCACGCCTTTGAGCTCATGAACCTGTACTCGACGATTTAGTTTTCAGAAACAAATTAGTGGCGTCACACACACACCTTCTTTCCATCCAAGAAGAACACGAAAGTAGGCGTCACCCTAACCCCCCACTCGCTCGCAACGTTCGAGCCCATCCCTACAGCCAAATCAATCTTTGTAAACGCAACCCCACCCCTCGACTTTGCAGCAGCAAGCTCCTCAAAGACGGGCGCAATTATCCTACACGGCCCACAAGTTGTGGATGTAAAGAAGGCGATCAATGCACGGTGCGTGCGGAGGACAGAATGGAAAGAAGACGGGTTCGTGCTAAGATGTATGGGAGATGCAAGTGTTTGCGTTGCGGGTGTTGGAGTAGGGGTGGAAGGCGACGTTGGAGCGGGTGTGGGAAGATAAGATGGGGTACTATTTGATGTCGCACGAGATGCTACGCCTTGCAGGAGTGCAGAGGCTAGATCCGGGTTAGAAACGGGTGGGGGTGCGGTAGATGGCACACCGCCTGCTGTGGGACGGCGGAACATGCTGTCTATTGTAGGGCGTAGAGCGGCTCCGAAGGGTGTTGATAAGAAGTCGGTTGGGAGATCTAGAGACAATGACATCTGTACAATCTGATATTTACGTGGACGAACGAGATATACCTTTAATAAAATCAGGTATGGAACCCCCGGTTAAGAATCCGACACAATCATTGGTGAATGAGTTACAATTGAAGTCTGTGCGGAATAGCTAGATTAGACGATCTCGTACATCCTAGGGATACAATATAAAAATACCTAATAAATGATACTGTAATGACCCATTATTAGTCCGCCTACCAGGAGGTGTTCTTCACCACTCACTTTATCCGCAGTGTAGTGTTCCCTCATTTCTGCCAGGTACTCGTTGAATGTTTCTTCATCTAATGCAGTTTCCCCCATATCTATCACTTGATGAGGACGACCATGCTATGTAGCCCAAATAGTCAGGAAGCTGGACAGGTCGGGATGGAGATGTACGTACATGAGATCTTCCAGGTAATGTGATATCAATTCCTTGTCCGTAGAAAATTTCCTTTCCAAAGACGACAACGGAGGTATGCCTGCACTTGAACGATACGATCGATCAGTTGGCCGATCTCGAACATTCAATCAAATCCGCACCAAATTCCATCTATCTGTCTACCAGTGAGTTGGCTGGACATCTGCCTTGCCAGACCATTGCTAAGGTCGTATACATACAGTTTGACGGCTTGCATTGCGAAAGACAAGGGATGGAACAGGTCAAGAGTGGGGTCAGAAGTGATTACGCGGCTGCAGTCTCGTGACTTGTCGAATTCTTTGTCATTCTAGACACGTCTTCAAAGTTATCTCCGTCCTCACATTCCTACTCATTCAAATTCCTGGATCGCTTGAAGCTGAATTTCCGGCCGGCTCACCCATCAAACAGAAAACAGTAGCTCCACTTTTATGGCAGCAAAGTTAGCCGGACGCTCATATTCATATGCATAAATTCCACAAGTGCTTATACTTGGTAGGAGGATGCGATGATCAACACTATCTTTTCGACTGCGGATCTGACGATAGGTACGTCATGCTACACCGCTCAATTTTCTGTAAGAAATTTGTGACTTGAATTTCGGCACGAGAACACCCGTCTGGTTGCCGGATCACAATTTGTACGAGGTCAAACGCGGAGCAAGCTCACCCCGCACATCATGAAATATATCCATATCCGCCTGAGCTTGTGTGAGCGTTGTTCTCATATTGATAATCAGACCGCATATGTTTAACAAGGACACTCGCGAAGACTGCTCATGAAAAAGCATAAAGACAATACTGCCCTTCTCGAGCTGATGGGGAGTACAGGTTGATATACTCACCTGGGACGGCAACATCGCGTTGGCGGTATCTTCGGTCTTCATAACATTGATAGCCGTTCATCCTTTTATGACAGCATTTTCAATAGGCAAGCTGTACGAATAACGGCTACCTACGACAAAGCAATCAAGACATCAGACAAGATAAAACCAGTACGTCATTCCAATACTTTGGGTTTGCCCCTAGTACAGTTGCGGAATGATTATCGTTCGCCCAACCTTGGACCCAATCTTTCTCCTGGTACTTTCCTCGATGAACCATGGGATACTTGTCCTTCCGAATAGGTTGCGTCGAAATGCCGGGAGTAAGCTGCCATAGTGGCAAGTCGTCTGGTGCGGGATAAATCATCACGCAGGAGAACTTATCTCAGTTCATGGGGTCTAGCAGTTCAAGTCTAGATATGATCATAGGCTCATCCAGCAGCTCCACTATTTCACCGTTCGAGTGGAATATGGCAGAACATGCTGATATTTTTCGGGTCACATTCCTCAGCTGCCGTTGTAGTGTTATGTAGGTTCGTGTCGACTCAATGATGGGCAGTTCGGTCACAATATGGCTATTGTTTTCGGTGCGTCCGATTATGTAAGTGGAACATTTGAACTCCCACCGCTTTCATTTGTCAAGCAGAATTTGGGCTATTACGTGGTCTCGATGCTCCCGGCTATCACAACTATGGCCGTGTACGACAGCAATGTATTGACCCGGGCCCTGGCGTGTTAATTATTCCAGTATCCTTGGAAGAGTTACCTGTACAACTTGCGCGCCAAGCCCGAGTTACCTCGGGCTGGCTTCGGCCATGGCCGTCTATGGTGAGAGCAGAAGCGGGTATGGAAACCCAGGCAAGAGGTATTTTAACAAGATCTTGCGTGCCTGCATTGATAGGTGAGATTGGTCAACTGTCCATTGATCACAGGGCTGCGGTTTCTATAACTTACACCGACCGCTTACCGTTTTGCTGCGCGCTGTAAATTTTTGGATTTCTAGGAAGTAGTCCGCGTACAATCGCATTAAATCGGATGGAAACCCTCCGGCGGCCGACATCTAATGGGGGTACGGACAAACATGGAGCTTGTCGCTCCCGTGTCCAACTGTCATTGAATTTGGTGCGCGTGTAACGCAGGCTCCGTACTGCCCTCTGACAGACTCTACTTACATCAAAATGTATGATCAAGCATTTTAGAAACATCTCCAGGATGGCGAGCCGTTGTTCTTGGTGTCCTCAAACTACAAGATCTCTCGCCAACATCTGTCGATAAATTGATGGACAAGAAAGGCCAAAATCCCCGGTGCTGTCCCGATGCAGCGGCAAACCTAGAATGCAGGCCAATAAAACGTCTGCTCGAAATAGACTCAGTATTGGCCCCTTAAATCTCGCGAGGCGCCAAAACACCCGACTGTGAGTGCCTGTTACGAAACTCCGCGGCCGCCCTTTCAATTCAAAGGACTAAGTGTCGATAGTAAGCATTTTTATTGTTCTGTGTTGCAAATCATCATCTATAGGTAAATTACATTCGATCTAATCTACGTTTCATCTTGGTTGTCAACATATAGGACATTTCCATAACCCCTGATCTATTCAGTGTCCTCATTGAGGACTTTGGCGTCCGATTTTGTCGGCCTACCTATTTGTCATGTGTGGGAGACTGCTTCTTTCAATTAAATTCTTATATTCATCACGTGACGAGATTCTTACGATAAATTGGCGGGCGGTGGTCACAAAGTGCGCTAATGTGCGGCGCCTGCGAATGCATCCCCTGCGGCCTCCTTGCTGATTGCCGTGATATTTTCACTTCCATATGTTTGCGATTTCTATTGTATATACCTGAGGGATTGGTTCGAACCATTGTGACAAAGTGTCGTCATCTGTTTTGCCTGCCCCGGTTTTCTCGGAGACCCAGAGTAGAAACGGCAAGCAACCGCCGCGTCGAACTGCCAAAACAGATATAATTGGCTCATGAAAGTTAACGTTTGGGTACACCTGCCGTATATAACATTGTCCGTTACATTCGGGACGAAGCTTCGTACGATCTGGATCCGTATAATGGCCCGCCCGGGGCAAGATAGCTTCCCTGTACCACTCACCATGTCTCAAGATGGCCGCCCAGTCAAACGACCTCGAGTCGATGGTCGAGAGCACAGAACAGATCGCTTTGACTTTGTGTCTCAGCCACTATACGAATCATCCGGGCCTGCAGATTCGACAACTCCTGAGAGCCCCAAGCGGTCGCACAACAAGAAGCAGCCTTTGTCTTGTGCGGAGTGTCGAAGACTAAAACTCAAAGTAAGCGGAATAATAAGATCATACTTGTCATGCGCTTTCTGAGCGAATTCATGTGTACAGTGCAAGGCAACGTCCACCCATCACCATGTTACACTCTGATTAATTTTTGATACATAGGCGATCGCACATTTCCCTGTTCGTCATGCCAGAAGAGAGGTTGCGCTCAGATCTGTCCTCAAGGTAAGATCAATCCCAGTCCTGTCCTTCGCCATTCCAAGATTGACTAACGGTTTGTCCTGCAGGTGCTCTAACATCGGGCAAAGGCAGTCGGTGCGACTTTCAGGATCCTGCATAGTAGTATTTTGCGTACTCATGAGTATATAGTTTCATCCTTGCTAACACAGAGGAACTGCATACTAAGATAGCAGAGATGAGTGATCGAATCCAACAGTTGGAGGATGCGTTGGCATTGCTGCAATCTTCCTTCTCAACTGATGGGCATCCTCTCCTTCGGTCTGATCTACTGCGTATCAAGTCTTCGGCAGAGCTCCATAGAGCACAGATGACGAGCTCCCCATTACCACCCAGTCCTGCTATAGATGAACACCAGGAATACGCAAATCTTTCTCAATCCTCGTCTTTCCATTCAATGACAGAGCAACCTTCCCACGATTCTGCGCACGTGAGTAACGGTCTTAAACACCTTACGTAAATCATAAGCTGTCTTCGGTTTATAGGAAGGTGTTACGTTCGAACATGACTACAGTTCTGGATACCCGGAGCTCCCCGCCGACCTACTTGCATTGAGCGAGAATTTCCCCCTCCCGTGGTCACTCGATATGACCCTGTTACAAAGAATAAGGGAGATGTTACCCCCAAGATCAGAGGCAGAGTACCTCTGCGGTGGAGCGCAGCGAAACGCTTTCTGGCTGTACGTGCAATCTAAAGGTTCTCGTTGCTGTGGATATGGTCTCCTTGTACTGATCATCGGGTTTTCTAACAGATACAATTTAGATCCTAGCGAAACGTTTATGCCCAACCTTGTTCACCATGTGTATGCAAGTCCACTGGCGGACCTTAGCTCCCGCCGGCTAGCTCTCTTGTACATTATAATGGCAATCGGTTTACAGGTAGATGTCAGCCAACAGGTCGATACACCGCGCGCGGAGGTTTATCATATCCTCGCAAGGGCAGCCATATGCGGGACTCCCGTCATGGAGCACCCTGATTTAGACTTAATGCACACTCTGGTGCGACTGACTATTAGCGATTGCTGCTCTCATTGCTCACGTGATTGTCCAGTTTTATATGATGTGGTACTTGCTAGTCTGGTCTGATAAGGATAATGCTGCCATCTATGCATGGAGCGTTGTTGGCCTCACAGCTAAATTAGCACAAGCTGTGAGTTAAGTTCTGATTATTGATTCGGTGTCTTTAAACATTAATTTATCACTACTTATAGCTCGGTCTACGTATGTTGCCTGTTTGTCGTGTAATTGAAAGGCTACTGATTTCTTGCAAATAGATCGTGATGGTGGCGGGTGGAAAGTCATTCCTGAAGAGGTTGAGAGACGACGGTTTCTCTTCTGGGAGCTGGTTTCCCTGGACGCGCGCCTTGTAAGTTGTACATTATTATGTGACTGCAATTGTATGACCAATGCCTCTCAACGAAGGCTCTTAGCCTTGGTCGGCCACCGTCCTTTAACAAGAACCATATAGATGCCAAACGACCGAACTACGGTGGCGAAGTCTCCTCTTATTCTTCAAACCCCCTCCTATGTAAGGTGCATATATAGAAACATGTCTATTCCTATTGACACTGTTCGCAGTCCTGCGCTGGAGGCATGACCTTTATGATCAGTGCTTGGGTCCCGTGCTTGAGGCAACTGTCTCAGCTAAGCCTATTCCATATTCACATATTCTTGTTCTGGACAGCCGGGTTCGAGACTTCTATGTACCGCCAGAACTTGACTTGTTCAGTCCACGAGGATTATCAAATGTACGACCCTTGCTCATGCAGCAGGCCGTTGTATCGACTGGACTTGAGATACGTGTGTACTTCATTGTCAAATCGACCCGGAATTTTGTTAATGCTAAGTCATCAGTCATCCTTCAACTTCATCGGAACTACTTCACACAGGCGTTGAACGGCCCGGAACCATTTACTATCAAACATAGATATGCACCTTCTGTGGTGGCGACGTATCGTAGTGCATGTCGCCTCATAAATATCCTGGAGGTCATGATGAAGGCTGAACCGCGACTTGTCAAGCGAGTCTTTGGCTACTGGTTCAACATGTTCTCCGGGGTTGTAAGTTATCAGTGTTTCATTATTGGGAATTCGACACTGAACAAGACACAGGTTGCCATCTGTCTATTGGTGTCCAGGGCACCTCACGCACCAATGTCGCCCATGGCTATTGGCGAGTTTCAGAAAGCACGACGACTATTTGGTGAAGTCGCGCAAGAAAATCCAAGAGCTGCACGTGCTCGCGTGCGTCCACTTAGCCATCAATTGCGAAGCTCCGTAATAGCTGACCTCACACTGATCTATAGGCCCTTTTGGAGCGGCTGATTGGGAAGTCGATTCGGGTATTGACTCGGTACCTCGAATCAAGACAGGATTCCCCGGACGATATGGACGATATGGCTAGGCATTCCGTTCGGGCGCAGCCTGCCACTAGCGACACCAGATCACGGCTGGAAACCCAATACGAGGCAGATCCATTTGAACATGCGCATCCGGTCCTCTTGGCCTTTGTCCGCCATGCAACTGAACAAATGCGACGACAAGACCCATTCATGTTCATTCCAGACGCAGAATTATCCCTTGACGAAGAGGACATCAGAAACGGCTCATTCACCACTCCTACACCAACGAGAGTGGGAAATCAGAATGTCAACCTTGATTTTGGTGCTCTAACCCTAGGACCAGATGACCAGAGTCTGATGACTTGGTTCTAGATACATCGAGGTGAGATTGCCACTTGCCACGAAGACTTGAGTTATGCACTTTGCCTCTCTTACTATAGCTATACTACATACATCATTATTCATTGTAATATTGCCCACGCGGGGAATTCCGGGCCTCATAGCATTACGTGTCACATCCTTGATACCAGCTATTCTCATAACGTACTCAGATAGACATTGATTCGAAATAACCCTAAGACAGTGAGTTGGGCCTTCCTGTTTTGGGAGAGATGGACTCAACTCAAAAGGGAAGGTCTTCCCGCGACACGAAACTCTCACCCCGTGCCTCCTTTCGAATAGCGGCAAGTTTCGCCGCTTCCGAGTGCGCAATACATCCAAGAAGTTTGCCAGAACAGCATGTCTCGAATACGTGAAGTATGGGCCCCAAATCTCGAAGCAGAAATGCGGAACATTCGAGAACTTATTGATAAATATCCATACATCGCAATGGTCTCAGTCCAATTTGTGTGTGCATCGCTTCGTCGCTGACACTCGCATAGGATACCGAGTTTCCCGGCGTCGTCGCCCGACCCATTGGGTCTTTCAAGACATCATCAGACTATCATTATCAAACCATGCGGTGTAATGTCGACCTTCTCAAGATCATTCAAGTTGGTCTTACGTTGGCAGACGAGGAGGGGAATTACCCTCAGGACGTCACAACATGGCAGTTCAACTTCCTATTCAGTGTCAAGTACGTGAAGCCGCTAGGGCATTTCCAAACGATTCTGACATCGATGGTCCAGCGACGATATGTACGCGCCAGAATCGATTGAACTATTACAGAAGTCTGGGATAGACTTTCAACGGCACGAGGAAATAGGAATATTACCAAACGACTTCGCAGAACTCATGATCACATCAGGGTTAGTGTTAGCACCTGAGACGAAATGGATATCATTTCACAGGTGAGTCTTACAAAATGTTCGAAAGTTTTGGCGTTCGAAAATGTTTCATCAGTTCGTGTTCCTTTACATTGTGTATGCGAAACCTAGAATGTTGTGCCCACCTCAGCGCTATGTTCTTGTCTCTGTTTGCACCTGATTTGTGTTCTCGGCTTCCTCTTGTGCTTTGTCGTCTAAGCATGGTTTAACTGATCGATTCGGCAGTGGTTATGACTTTGGCTATTTCGTGAAACTTCTAACTGCCGTCTCGCTGCCAACAACGGAAGAAACCTTCTTCGACCTCCTCCGCATTTGGTTCCCCACCGTCTATGACATTAAATTTATGATGCGTGCTTGTAAAGTATTGAAAGGTGGTCTGCAAGATGTTGCAGATGAATTGGGGGTTTGTCATTTTCTTGTCATTTCGCGGAGTAGTGACTAAAACCAGAGTGGAACAAACATTAGGTTATGCGAATTGGTCCCTCACATCAAGCAGGTTCCGATTCCCTACTTACCGCTTCTACATTCTTCAAAATGCGGGAGCTCTATTTTGATGACCATATCGACGATGCCGAGTACAATGGCAAGCTGTATGGTCTTGGCCAAACATTTTCAATCTTGAACGGAATGGCAGATCCTGGCCGCGGAGGCGCAACGATAGCTGAGAGGGATGACCGGAGTTCAGCGCGAGACAGCCACAATCAGACACCTGGCGGAGGAGTGTCGCAGAACCAGAGCATCGCGATGGGCATGGGTGGACCTCTAACACCATCGTTAGGTGGTTCTATGCCAACACCACTACCATCGGCGACACCTTATGGGACTATAGGCGCAAACGGTACATATATACGAACTACGATTGGAGTGGGAGGGAGATAATTTATGAGGTGTTTGTATTCGCAGTGAGATGGAGTGTTTGTATCTATTGGGTGAATTGAATGCCTCTTCTCTTACATCCAAGCCTCAAAACGTTTCCAGGTGGCGATGTCCTTCTCGCAAAGGTCAGTCTCTTAGCTTGCACCCTTCCACCATGTGCGCACTCTCTGCTCGAGTGCAACATCAGAATTCTGAATCAATATTTAATATGCCGGCCCAAGTTTGGGCCCATCATTGCGTAACGCATGGCCTGCGGCTCACACACCAGGAATATCAGAAGTTTATAGGAAATTGAGACAATCAGAATAGATTATGTATGTGCTACAATGTAGACCACGTGGTTGGGACAACCCACCTCCTTGGGACAGTACATGTTGTGGCCTCAAAGCACATCCGATCTCTTAGATAATTTGCATGCATGTTTTCATATACATTGAGTATTCCTCTAAATATTTATGAGGTTTATGAATTATAATAGACAGCACAACATTAATTTTTGTCTTCAAGCATGCTACCAATGGTTTACATGAATTCACAACCTATTTAAGAATATATCTTATATCTAATATTTTCTGATTGCATGGTCATGCAAAGCAAAGTTTCCGCCTGCCAACTTCAAGTTGATCAGATTTTCATTGGCACCAGCTCAATCATGCTAAGATAGGCCTCATACGGAATCATCCGATATCACGTGCTGTGACGCTTCCGTGACATTTTATCTCTGGTAAGCCAATAGTACAGGATTGGGGACATTTATTAGAAATTGGTTACCATGATTTTGTTTCTGTTTATTTCCAAAGCACTTTCCTTTTTTCCGTTTTCTGAAAGGTGAATTGAGGAATAAGTAGATACATTTGTAGTGATTTCTGAGGTATTGCCAAATTGGGTTGTGGTGGCTGAACATTCTGATGA
>KN832975.1:440761-465528 GCA_000827315.1 Piloderma croceum F 1598
GTGGCCCAGAGGCAGCGGAAACCAACCTTCTTGATTTGGGTCCTGTTCATGACAAAGTCAAAGCCCATTGCCGTGCAGTAATTGCTAACCCCGACCTACTTATCTCTGCCACAACTTCATACGAGACGGGTTCCATGGACGGAAAGATTTGGGAGAGGCCAGATGCAGTTTATGCAGTTCTCGGCTATGCTCCCCGTCTTCCCCATCTTCGAGGTGCACTAGTTGCATTTTTTGAAGGAGCATTGGATACCTGGGAGCGCTTCACAGACGAATATCGTCCGGAAGGTGCAATAGCATCTGCATCCATCTCCGAGCGCCGTCGTGCCTACATGAAGACCACAAACGATGACAATGAGGGAGCTTTGGGTGAGGCACGACGTGCATCACAGCACGCCCCAAACATGACTCTAAATCAACATAATGCGCGTACAATGTATCGCAAAAACAATACCGTAGCATTTATTCAGACTTGTCTGGGACCAGAGGATCTAAAATATCTTCGCCGGCGAGCACGGGAATTAGACGCCAGTGGGGTAGCAAAGGACCAACGCGAACAACAAGCTACAGCTTACAAAGAAACCGTTGACAAGAAGCGGAAAGCTGCTTCTGCTCGCAAAGCCATTGTTGATGCAAAAAGAACCAGAATCGATGCCGTAGTCCCCAGACTTGATACCCAGAGCATAACGGACAACCCTGGTACAAATAATGAGCTCGATTTGCAGCTGGAATGGCATCAGCGACTAGACTCGGACAAACACATCCCACCAAAGACAAAAATGACTCGGAAGGAGGACAAAGTCACTGCTTTGGTAGCAGCAGTGAAGCAATACAATGAGGGTACGGTTCATGCTCCTGAAGCAACGGAGGATGTGGAAATGCTAGCGGAGGTGCCAGATGACTTAGACGAAGAGGAATCTGACTGGGAACATTAAATGGGTAATGGAAATTCATTTAAAGGCATTTAAGTGCCTTATATTTCAGTTTATAGACCATTTTAATACTTATTCAGAACCAGATACATCTTATTACTATATTAGGTATTATAAAATGCCATTAGATCATGAATTATGGGGCACGAGGAAGCGAAAACAGTGTGATACCACGAAACACGTCGATTTGGCGTGGGCGCCTATTCACCGGATTTGGCAGGCATTGCCCATCTCCACTAGTATCTTACTTAAGATTGACCGCTTTCATCTTCCGCTACATCACGTGACTGACTGGAAATTCCATCTATTAGCGTTTTCGTGCTGTGAAATGGCTAATTTCCAAACTGGGAACTTGTGGGAGGATAAACCTAATAACTCTCTCCACTTTGTACAATAAAATATTTTGAACACAAGGAAAGGTATATCTGATAGGTGTCTAAAAGGCCTTGCGAACAAAAATTTCAGAAATATCAGCAATATTGTTGCTGCAACTGAAAGATGGAATTTCTACCCAGTCACGTGATGTAGTGGAAGATGAAAGCGGTCAATCTTATGACTTATCTACTAAAATTACTTGGTGATATTTTCTCTCTGACCATTAGTTACACCTTATCAGCTCTTGATAACATGTTTTTTGTACATGTTCTCTGTTAGTATATAGATGTTATTTCACTTGCACTGCCACTACCTACAAATATGTACAAACTCCCAAACCCACTTTCTGTTCCTTCAGCATATAATCATCATCTCTTCCATGTCATCTCCCTGTCCAAGTTTTATTATTTTCACAAGATAATGACTGAGTGCAGCTCAAATCATTGGCTGTCCCAAGGAGCCAGATTTGGACATTTGAGCAGCAAACCTTGGACACGCAATGCATTGGCCAAATTTCATATTAAAATTAAGCCATTTTGGATTGAACATCCTGATATATATTAGAAACTTTCTGTCTACTCAGAATTGCAAGATGATGCAAATTGTGCCCACAATATATGGCTCCAAAGCCATGTCCCAAGTACATGGTCTACACTGTAGCGTGAGAAGTAAAATTGATAAAATTCCCAGAATATTTTGAAAGATAGAGGACCCCTTAGTTTTCAGGGGGGTCCTCTATCTTCCCAAATATTCTGGGAATTTTATCAATTTTACTTCTCACACTAAATCAATTTATTTGAAAAACATCAGTCACAACCATGACAACACTACATGAAGGGAATGAGTGGCCCTCTTCATGCAACAGACTATACCATTCTCAAGCCTGTAAGCCTGTATTTTATGCTTCACCCTACCTTCCCTGGTGCCTGGTTCATCACTGAGCATCAAACTGACTAAGCATGCTCATCCTTTCTATTGGCAGAGTAGTGTTGATGGGGTTACACATTTCTGAGTCTTTATGCCACTTCCCAGATGATGAGTTGAAGAACAATATAGTGACTAAAACCATTTTGGACAATGAACATTTGTTCAGCATTGTTACTCCTATCAATATTGACTGCCTCACTGCTCTTCTAGTCAATCATCCCAATCCTCCATTCATTACCTTGGTGCTATGGGGTTTATGAGAAGGCTTTTGGCCATGGGCTGACACCCAACACAAAATCCATTCTGTGACCAAAGACTACTTCAAACCTCATGAGTACAAGGAGCACATCAAACAATTCCTTTGAGAGCAGCATGACAAAGAGATCAAACTCAACTGATTCTCCAAATCTTTTGGACCTGACTTGTTGCCTGGCATGTACGCCATGCCCATCCATGTCATCCCCAAACCTTGCACTGTCAATTTCTGTCTCATCACAAACCTCAGTGCTAGCAATTTTGCTCCCAATACAATGATTGAAAAGACAGTTGTTTCTAACCTACTTGTAGAACTATAGGGAATGTGAAGGATGAAGATGAGTCATTGGAAAAACCTTTAAATAACTCATAGAACAATCCTGAGCATTCCCAAAGCTTCAGTAAAATTCCTGTGAGTTGTTCTGACTCATAGAAAGTTATTTATGGCCACCTGAGACCTTCAGCTTCAGCCTAGAGGTTGAGGTGGCCACCCAAAGGTGATTTGAACAAAGCAGATCCGGATTAGGAAGGTGAATTCAAACTCAGCGAAGCCACACTTTCCAGTGACTCTTGTGACCTCACCCAAGCTTAAACTAATCCTAATAAAGTAGGTAAATATCTGAGATTGTAGAGTATTAATATAATCAATATCCGATGTGAATTTGACAATATACTGTTTTGCAACAGTAAATCACAGGCTAGCTGGTCCAGGAATAATGGTCAAGCTTCACCTGCTGTTCATAGGTAGGGAGGTTTTTCAAGGATGTAAGGTCTATCTACATACAGACTTTAGGACAAGTGTATGTAATCTAATGCTACTGACTACAAGACTTGATGGGCTGATTTTCTTGAGGACCTTGATGTCACACAAAAATCACACTGTTGACGTGAAGGAATATGAGGAATTCCAACACAAAAATGTTCTTAGGGTGGGTTCAGATGATGAGAGCAAGGTTAGAGAGCAAACAAGGTAACCAGATATTGAGCTGTGCACACTAGGCACAAGACTCCAATACCAAAAAAAGACTTAGACTTCAGCTGACTGTAGCTGAATCTCAGATCAAGATGTAGTGGGTAATGTTTCATTATCATTGCTAACACCACAGGGCCTTCTTATATACACTTTTGGTAACCTAAGACCTATCTACAGATTTATCCTTGCTAGTATGGCAATTTCAGGAACCACTGGACATGTGACTCTAATGCTACTGTGCATTTACAGCATATACGAGAATCTAAATCCACTTATAGTAATATTCTTGGGCCGCACAGTTTCTGGTGCCTGATTTTACTGTGCTTTCCTCTGAATTGCTAATTGTATCCCCTGGTTCCTGAATCCTTGGCTCCAGTGACTGTGGGCACAGTCATGCACAGTAAATGCACAGTCATGCACAGTCAATGCACAGTACACTCATGCCTGATCACATGCCTAGCTATTCAGCTCACGTGATTGGCTACTGGCCCCAGTCTCAGTCTACTTTCTCCAAAATTCTCAACTCAACAAACAATTTGAGACAATGGTATTCAGATATTCAGACTGAGACTATCAATGGCTTATACAAGGTAGAGTTGTAATCAATAACATGAGGTGGCAGGGTAACATATCGAGAAATTGAGGAGCCAGCAAGAAATATGACACGATACCTGGGTCCATCCCTTATCTTCCCAACTTGCTTCTCCTACATCGTCAAATATTTCTGCCCTTCCTGCACCAGCTCACCAGACTCCTGAGCTTTCTCCACCTCCTCACTCCACATCAAGTTCTGCAGCATCTCCAAGAATGGAGGGGACCACTCGTTCTCCCAAGTATGAAGAGGGGGAAGGGCGTATGCCTCCTCCAGCACTCACTGATGGAGGGTTGCCTCCTGCGATACAAGGTGAGCTGCCTCCTCATGGGCATGATACTCCAGAATGGTGATGAGGTTGGTGGGTGCCTTCTCATGCTACAGGGTGTGAAAGCATGAAAAGAGATTGGAGGCAAACTTGTAAATGACATAGCCTTTATCACATTGAATAGGCTCCATCAAGCGAATGAAATTAATGGGGTACTCTCCAACAGGGAGGAATGTCGAAATAGTGCTGTCCTCAAGGTGAGGCACAAGTCCTGACCTAAGCTTGGTTTCATCTGAAGGGAGAACCCTTCCGAGGCAACCAGGCTCAGCAATGAACCAGATGCATGGACGAGTGGGGAATCACATGTAGAACAGGCTGATGGCTTGGACTGTCAAATAGTTGCCTGCTTGAACCCCACCGTTGCCCTCCTGAAGACCACTCTGGAGGAGACGGTTCCAGAGCTTCATCATGATAGGCAAAGAATGAAGGGCTATAACATTAAACAACAGTTTGAGATTGGAAGGAGTTGATACAAGAGAGTAGGTAGGTGCAGTACCGTGATCAGGTGTCAGGTCTAGGACTACTGACTTGTCGGCCAACGGGGTTGTAGGTCATGTAGGAACGAGAGCCTGCGTAGAAGTGTCCTCTTTGTCATGGCTGGCGAGCTTAAAGTTTAGGAAGGGATTGGTCTCAGTAGAGGTCAACATGGTGGGGGGGTTGTAAAAAAAAGTGGGGTACATGCCTCCTGGCTTTTAAGCTCTTCGTGGATCTACTGCATGTCCAAATTGGTATGCTTCTTCTCTATTCAGTTCTTTGTTCCACTGTTCTGGTTCCATCAGAGATACATGTTATTTCTGTTTCAATCTTCACACACATAACCAAATACCTCTGTACTCCTGTTACTCTTGCTCTGGTGCGCATCTCCATAATTCCAAAATAATTTCTACTGCCTGCCAACTTGCAGATAAATTCACAGGAAAACCTGTCAATACTGAGAAAACAATTTCGAAGTATGACACCAACAATATTAATTATACATTTAAAATGTAAAAATCAAGTGTAAATGCTATCCGAGACTTCGAAGCGCTAAGTGGCTGTGTCACCACGTGAACTTAGTGCTTATCTAGTAAGTATTCAGAAATTATTTTTAATGTAGCATTTCTAGATATATCTTTGGAAGAAAGTAATGATAAAACATCAGTTTGAAATTGTAAGTGAGAATACTAAAAGAGGAATTTAAAAATATGCATATACAGTAATTTGATAACAGGACCAATATTCCTAACAGTGTCTGTAGTTAGTTGAGGAGAATAAAAAATGGGTGTGCATCATGACTCTTTTTGACTCTGTGATGTCAGGCAACCAATGCAGCACTGGGGTGCTGGAAAATGACCTTCCCTTGCCATCTGTTGTGCTCTCAGAGTGGGAGGAGAAAATGATGATGGTCTGCCTTGCAAGTCATCTGGATGCTTGGACAAATGCCCAGTTTGTCATGGCAAATGTGTGGAGCTGAGCCAGGGACAAGTACATTCTTTGGGCAAGCTTGGTACTGGCATAACGGGCAGTGTTCTTGTGTCAAATGGTGCTGAAAACCCTGATTCCATTTTTGACAATGCACTATCTGGGTCTACAGAGTATATAAGCCTATTGAGAGAACATGCCTCAAATAATCTATAGAAACTCACCCAGGCAATAGGTCATGCCATCTTCACACTGAAGGAAGAAATGGGATATTCTGTCATATTGGATCTTGAAGAAAGGCGGCTGGTCTCCATCCTTTTCATCCTCAAATATGACACCTATAACACCTCCAAATACTTCCTGTTCAGCTGTAAATCCTGCTTCTGGAAATGTCAAGATGAGCTGGTCAGTACCAATTCCAATAGTGTATGGGTAGTCATAAATGTTGACAGTCTGGAAGTGGGTCTCATGTAAAACCAAGCAGACTATGTGAGCAAGCTCATGGATGATGTTTACAATGACTAAGAAGTGTAGCATATCACGCAATTTGTCTGATTGGTCTTGGACAGCTTCCATAGCTAGAGCTTCTGCAATCCTGTCATGAATTGTGATCGAAAAATAGTCATGATATTTGCCAACAAGTTCATGGGGATATGGGATGTGCTTCAAAGCAGAAATACAAGGTTCTGGAAATGTGCTGCTGATAAAGAAGTGGAGCTTCTGAATAATAATATTGTTGCTGAGGCCGAGGTCTGGCAGTGGATTAACTGCTGATTTGGCTCCACCACTGACCACAGGGAGAAAACGTTCGCATGCCATTGAGTTGCGGAGAAGTTCCCAGCGTACATCTTCAAAGTGTGGCTCCAGCAAATATACAAGATACAAGATCATGGTCATCAACCGATAAGTATGGCATTACATCAGCGAATACGGGAACTCAGGCGGGAGGTGGTGCAACTCAAAAGCAAGGACATCCTCTTTTAGAAGATGAGAAGAGTGAGGAGCTTTCAGAGCTTGAGACGGAGGGATGAGAGTCTTTTTCTTACCTAATGATGATTTCTTTTTCAACACAGCTATAATATCAGGCCAGCTCTACCTAATACACGATAAGAACTTCCATACCACACGAATGAAGTTGACCACATACGTAATTACTTGGGAAGATTCCCTTCTGTCCCTTCGAGTTGATTCCTTATGATGATGGATCCGAGTTCATTGCAGGCTATTTAATGGGTAGATAATGTCCAACGTACCTTCCCACCAGCCATCTCCGTAATTCTGACCGCTATTTGGTCCTCCGGAGAGCTCAATCATTTCATCTTCGCTGATGCCCAATTCGTCTGATCCTTGCGCGGCGTAGTCATATAAGCCTCGCACTGCGAGTCGTGAGACTAGTTCTTGGCAGTAAACGGTCCAGTGACGTACCATATTTTCCCGAACCTTGATAAGGATGAGACTGAAGGGGACCAGGCAATGAGGTCTTTGTTGCTTCGGCAAACATGACATAGGAAGCGGGAACAAGTCCTTTTGCACCACGATCATCGACTACTTTTATCCACCCGCTCCCGTCATCGTCCTCAACGACATAAACCGTAGTTCCCTCTGCCAGCGAATTGTTATTCATGCTAGTCACTAAAACCGGCCAAAAACAACACACCAGACACTGCTAGTTCAAATGGAGAAGTCGGTGAGAAGTCGAAAGCCACGTATGCAGCTGGGTATGCATCCTGGGTATGAGCGGTTGAATCAAGCTGCACAAAGGATGACGCTGTTGGATCGGTGGCAATACTTGATGCCCCGGAGCCTATGAAGACAGATATATCTGACGAATGTATAAAGATCAAACAGTGGCTTACTTCGAGTGGAAGTTCGGGCCACGGAAGGCGTCGACATTTGGTGCGTTCCTGAAGACCTTGTGCACTCTGCAGGAACCTTCCCATAGATTCATTATGTGGAGCCAAAAAAGAATATTTGTCTTAGAAAGTCACCTTCAGCTCACATTTGCCGTGTACTGCTAGCCCACAGAGCTTGCAAGTCTTCCCTTGCTTGCTAAGGCCCCAAATTGATGTCTTGTGCAATATCTGGATTGGTGTTTTTCATTCTGAGTCATTTACATACCACACACCTTGCAATACCCGCACTGAGTAGGAATAGAGAACGACGAACTTTTGAAAGAGTGCGGCTTTTGTGATCCCTCATCGCCTGCAACACAGATCATGGAGTCAAATGATAAACAATATGCAACTCGTTATCCTACCATTGAGAGCTTGCAAAATAACTTCCACCTCAGCATTCAGTATATGCTCGGAAGACATGAAAAAGGTCAATTGTTGGTTTGACTCCAAATAGCTCTGCCATCGAAAGGTCATTTAAACGACTATGCTCGACGGCCTAGATCGACTTACATTCATAATGTCATCAAAATCTCCAAGTGATCTGTCACTTGCGTATGCGGCAACAAGTTTGGTATATTTGTCAACTTCCTGGCCTAGCAAATAACATCAACTTTAGCTAGCATTGTAAATCAAGCACATACGCTTGGCAACTATCAGAGGGTCAAGCTCTTGTAATTTGCTGCGGCATTTGGCAAGCTTGTTTTGAATGAATATCTTAGGTGCGGGGTCCACACTCATCTCACCCTATTTCAGGTGCATGAATATATGGGAATTTTGAGGATCAGAGATGCACTTGCCGTGTCGTAGTGGCTGGAACATGGCTCAAATGTCCAATCGCCTGGTGCCACAAAGGGTCGTATATTGTGGTCGATAAAGAGATCTTGGTCTCGGACCGGGTCCACTTTTCCAATTGATGTCTCAGCGAAAGTCGTACGGCCTTTTAGCATATCGTGATGTCTTATCTGAAGCGTTTGGGCCTGAAGTAAGACATTGACAAATCTGGTGACGAGGCGTGTCTGCAATTCCTCTATGAAATCATGAATATCAGTATAGTAGGCCGATTTTGACAATTAGACTATCCGCACGAAAAGACTGGCAAGTTCGGGGACCATTAGTAGAAGCAAAAGGTTATCTTTGCTTCACACTTACGTCCTCCAAACTAGGTAAATCCTCTGAGTAGAATTTCCTTTTGGTTGCGTTTGCGATCGCCGTCGAGATCAAATATATGCTGTTGGTAAAGTCGGTAATGAGAAGCGACATTGAAGGAAATGATGGTACTTTTTGCTATTGAGCATGTCAATTTGCTGTTGTTCGAATTGTTTCGCTGCACGATCTGCGTGTCTATCACCAGAATTACCCTGGAATGGAATGGATGGGTGTTCTTAGGGTATAAATGAAGGCCTAACCTGTTTTTGACGATATGCTTCGACTTCCATGCATTCCTCGTCGTACTGAATGGAGGCAGAGATTCAGATCGAGGAAAATAGCGGACTTGATGTACCGACCTTTTGCTTGCTCTGCATATCTTCAAAAATCAGTTGTGGGGACGTGGCAAGGACAGCTGACCTTGAGGCGCTCTGAGTACATCCGGTCCCTATCAGACAGTGATTTCTGATAGAAGGCTATTTGCTGTTGGCCATAATAAAGAATAAGACCGCAGGTTTGAAGACACCTCAAGGCGAACCTTTTTCTTCGTATCCTCACTCTTCCTCTCAATTGACTTGAGAACATCTACTACTTGCAGCGCCATGGCATCAGCGAGATTGACATGATCTTGTGCGGATAGTGTCATCGATGCAATTATTTGAGCGTAGGCATTATCCAAAGTACTGTGTTAACTATCAGTATAAACCTGATGCGAAGTCTTTCTTGGCGGCGTCCTGACCTCTGCCTCAGAGCATTCTCATCCCAGACTTTTGTGGGTTCATTGCCCAAGACAAGAGATGCTGTGGTTTTAGCCCTCTTCTCAGATGCCTTTCTGGCGAGGATTTGAAGTTTCGAAGCATAATCGCGTTCAAGTGCTACTCGTTCTCGATAGAGTTCGCGTACCTGAACTTCATCGATTTTCCTTGTGCTAATAGTCGAGTTAAAAAAAGGCCTACATCACTGATAAGACCGAGATGCGCGTCGAACAAGTCGGCTATGCGATCAACTTGATCCTGTCACGCAACGATGATGAGCCACGATCAAAGGCTTCATTCATGAAACATTGTTATACTGGAAGAGTTTTCCCATAACTTTGTCCAGTTGAAGCCATGACGTCTAGATTCCTATTGCCGGTAACTGTAAGCAAGGTTGAAGATGGAAAAGCAGGGACGGTTTGAAGATATTGGTAGCGTCGTTCCTGCGACTCCACGTGGATTGAGCGTGTCTAGAACTGCCCCAGATATTCTCACACTGATGCTCTTGATTAATTGCTCTCACCGAGGCACATTGACGTCACGAAGCCCACGATCGCGCCAAGAAGGTACAGCGGCGATTAACAGTAATTATCAGGGGCACTTTGTTTTTGTCAACCACCGAAAAAGAAAAAGGAAAACAAGTAGAAATTAGGATTTTTCGAGTGTGTTCGCGTTGACCTCAACAGCTGCAGTAATGAAACCAAAAGGAGAGAAAAATGCTGCCCGCTTAATAACGCAAGTTCAGGCTGGACAAGGTTGGACCCATGAATTGACGCCATCCATGCTCCGACACTAAAACGGGATCTTTGCTTAATTATTGATGAGAGACATCGGGGCACAAATGCGACATGTTCAAAAAAATCCGCATCCGTCAGATAGACATCACCGACGCGGTCCGATGGATCGACCCACGCGGTGTGGTCTCGACTAGGCTCGTTCCCTCTGCGAGCCGACTGGCGTGCGAGTCTAGGTCTCGACCATATATCATGGCGAGCGCATCAAGGCGCATCCCTCTTTTTGAGTGTGCTCCACGAATTTGCCATACAACAGCCGTGCCGTGAGTTTGCCGAGACTGACTCATACATGCAATGATGGGCAAAAGTGTTCAAGACAACGAGTATTGAAAGGGATGATACCTGAACGACCTAGTCTTAGAAAGGCAGTCGCCAGTATATGTCAACCTTCGTACCTCAGAATATTTATCTGGCAAAAGAACTGTGGTTGCCGGAGGCCAGACAGGTTTTTTATTTGTTTGATGGAGTGGCACAGTGTGGCATAGTGCATGACAACGCCTGCCAAAACCGGTAACACTCCCACGTAAAGTTTGTTTTGTTCCTTTTTTTTTCTCCCGTTGCACGAGTGTTGCACGCTGCTCGGGCGCAAATTCTTTGGCACCCTCGAAACATCCCAAGTTGGCCTCGCGGCAAAGGCACTACATAATCGATCGTCATGCTCTAAATCAGTCAAATGTCTTTGATCTATGCTTTTGTGGATTGTCGGAGCTTTTGCCACCCTTTATTCAAGCCACAATTTCTCAAGCGACAGATCGGTAACTGTCTCCAGACACACGGAAGACGCACGGGTGGCCTAACGTACTCATTAGAGGTATAAAATGCACCAAGTAATCTCCGGTTCCAGCGCCTCACGAACGCCCTACCTTACCCCCCTTCTCTCGACGCGCCCTTTCTTTTGACACGACATGTCTCGTCTCGCTCTTCTTTGCATGTTCCTCTGCACAATTTTTGCGATCACCTTCGCCTCTCCGTTGCCTTTCAATGCCACTGCCACTGCCACTGCCGAACTAGCTAAGAGGACAAACCATTATGGCACAGTGAGCTTCGTTTACTTGCCATCATGACCCGCGACTCACTGTAGGACCTGTAGGCTACGTACTTTGACGCTGGTCTAGGTGCATGTGGATACCATGATACAGGCTCGGATCATATTGTTGCAGTAAGACCATTTGATTCATCGAAATCTACATGTAATAACGACGATCAATTAGATGGGCATAAATCACTATAAGGGATACTGTAATCGATGGATTCAGGTCACTAATACCGATAATGGCAAGACCGTGACTGCAAAGATTCGGGACCTATGCGAAAGCTGCGCGGACTCTAACAGGATTGGTGAGTTATTATGCTTCGTATTTTATTTGTAAAGTATGACTGATGATACTTGCTTCAGACATGTCGACCAGTGCCTTCAGCGCGATCGGCGCGAAGAGCGAGGGCGTGCTTAATGTTGTGTGGCATTATGAGGCGGAAGGCTGGTCGCCTTGACCACACTGTCCATCGATAGTCCATACCTTTTTTCACTCTCGGGGGGTTCACTTGCACGACTTTACACACGCGTTGGAATGAAATAGTAAACGACTTTTACTTTACGAGCAAAGAAACCAAGTTATTCGCAGCATGTATATGTATGACTTACCCATCTAGATTGTTCTTTCACTTATCGTTCTCTTATACAACACTGTCCGCACTTGATCATGAGGGCCTTTTTATGTATTATTCGTTCAAGGCATTGAATGCCATTATATAGATTTGTACAGTGACAATAAATCGTGACAGACGCGTCGCGTTGTTGTCACGCACCACAATTGAACTTCCCCGATCGGTCGTCCCCTGGTGCCGAGGTCGACTCGTGACAGATAATAATGCTACAGGCTTCATTCAGTACTTACTGGGTTGTACTTACTGGGTTGATTCGATGATCGCGTCAGAAAGCTCCTCTTTCGTTCAAAGTCCGTTACCAACCTGTCAGCGGCGAGTACCGTGACAGTCAAGTGACAGTCGGATCTGTAGCGGATGTAACACTCCGCCATGAATCGAACGCCGAAAACAATTTGAAATGCACTCGTTACGACAGTTGCCTCCACTTTGGAAACGACACAACTTCAACAATAGGCTTCAGTGTGGATACGGTAACGTATGTGTTCCTACTCGGCTTGTGACCCTGCCTTCGAAACCATAATGATGACCTATGCATTCAGTGGATGCTAGCGATGTTAGGATGCTCGTGAGTAGTTGCTACTCATGTCGTTAAGGCAAACACGCAGCCTGATGGACCGAAGTATTCAGCTTCATGAATTTCATAACTTGGCAATTGTCACCGGTCGGAGGGTGACCGTCGATGCTCTTGTTGGAAACTCGTTTCTCAATGTCAGAAGCACTTCATACAGCCCAACAAAACCATGCGGTGTCTTCGATGGTAACGCCCCCAGCAACACTACGTAGACTCGAAAATCTGTCTGCCGATTCGATAGTTGCCACTCAAGCGCGTCATGCCCATGTCGACACCTACAAGGTTCATCCCACAACTGAGTATTGTTCTGTTGTTCCTCATGTGCCTTGGGATGCTGCTATGGGGCAAGCAGTATGGGATCGAGGAAGGATGTGACTAGAAGATGAGTTCATCATTCAAAGATTCACCTGTCAAACTCTATAACTATCCTGTGATCAACTCTAATGTGCTTGCCTCCAGCTATCGCTATTGACTATAGCGCTTGTACCTTCGCCCGGGGCAACAACGAAATAGATATCCTTTATATACGTACACAAAGACCGACGTGCGACAAAGCATTCGTCACACTTGCGATGCGAACCCGTGATACCCATCCCGAATGATTTACAGTGCCCAATGACAACGACTATTGTCTGGTGATGTAGGGGAGTCACAATCCGTTTGGTTAGACCGTATCTCAGATGGGGAACGGTGATACTGGACTCAATATACGCCGGGCCTTGGGGGCGACAAATGACGATGACGATGCTGATAGTCCGGTTTCGGATGATAATGGTAGGCATGAGTCATATCGCCGTCATAGCTGTAACTATATCAGCACCGAGACCCATTCCTGTCGGGCTTGCCGTTTTTTGCCGCTCAAAGAGACAGACTTCCGCTATCGGGGTCACTTGACTATGACCCATCTAGGGTGACAGCTCAATACATATACCAACTTACAGCCGCCCGTTGACCGCTGGATACGGAGACTCAGCGTGCACATGGTGGAGTATAAATCAGAATCGAGTAGGTGAGCGCAAAAGTCACGCAAAATGCTTCAAGACACAGAGTGGGGGGGAAACGCGCGTGATGATAAACTGTCCGTTATGTTACTACATGTGATCTGGGTTATCCTAATAATGTGTTCAAAGAGTCCACAGAAAAGTTCGAACAGAAGGGGAATAAGATACAGACAAAAATGGATGACAAATGTCAACTCCAAAAGTTCGTCAAGTTCGTGTTACTGTCAGTCCATGATAACCTAAGCAAGATGTCCAATGTGTTGTTGCAATGTGCTGTTACAATGAGTCGTAACTGTCCTGAAAGTGTTCTTAGTGGTTGCCTAAGCAGACTCAATGCTTGAACCAATGCATCAGCACACTTACTCCGGGACATCAGCACAGAAGAACTTACGTGAATCGTGGAGAGGTGTTTCCTGAGTCGCCAATGACTATACAAGAATAGTTATTAGCACGTTGCTAGACTCCCAGATAATTCGTTTGCACTTACGGACTATAGCGAATTCCTTTCCAGGCTTAACGTTAGGTACTTTGACCACAACATGACCCTGCAAGATATTGAACCCCTGGGCGAGTGGATTGTCTGCGAGGATACTATCAATCAACGTGAAGAGGCATAGTCAAAATCACGTACCAACGTCTAGTATCCCTTTGTCCGCGAGAAGAATTATGCCCTTCGTGTTGGTGATCTGTTTAGGTGGATTGGAGGTATCCCAGGTGACATTATGGAGTTGGTCGACTTTCCAAACCGTGCCTATACCCACCGCATACCATATCAACCCTGTGACACAGAATGAAGTTGAGAAATACCCACCTTTGTGTGGATACGTCACAGGTGGGGCGTATACATCTCTGGCATCCAAGTGGAGAGGTGAGGCGAAGGAGAGGGTGAAAAGGGAGAGGAAGACGAAAAATAAAGTCATGAAAGAAGTCATGATCATGATGAACGGTGGTCAAAGCAGGAGAAAATTGTGAACAGGATTTGTGGTCGGACGAAAGTCGTTCGATGGAGATGAATTGCCAGCTGCTCACATATATATACCCTACTCCGCACTCGTGACTCCGCGGCTTGCCAAAACGTCGTACCCGTACTGTTGCCGCGCGCGCTCCGACCAAGGACCCCCGAAAACCCCCTAAGAGGTATGTGCCAGCCTAATCGAGAATTGTCCGGACGCAAAAAAAATTCCGCTGTGCGTTATTGTCCGGACTGCGACACAGACCTCCGCCAGACAGCTAAAATTGTCCGGATTCCACACAGACATAGCAAAAAGCCCCGAAAAATCGTAATAAAATGAATTTTTCGGGGGGTACGCCGGACCTAATAAGCTTAGGCTCCCCTACCAAAATTGTCCGGACACCGGCACAGACCTCGCCGAGAGGCTCAAAATTGTCCGGATTGTGACACATACATGTCCAGATTTTCGACCCTAAAATTGTCCGGATCTGCACAGACATCAGCCCCAAAAGTCAAAATTTTGTCCGGACCTTGACACATACCTCATAGCGGGTTTTCGGGGGTCCTTCCGACCACTGCTCCGGCCGCCGGCCCCGCTACATCCGATCTCATCCCCTGATCGACCTGGTTCCTTCTATTCTTATGCATTTGGCTCAATAAAATGTTTGTTGAAAATTCTACGAAACTTCGTCTACAACCAATACACGACTGATATTTGGGAGAATATCCGGAGCTTCAAGTCATCAACGTGCCTTTCGGACTAGACTGATTCGGTGGGCCCAATGTAGATCCGTGAGTTATCTTATTCCCTCTGATGGGCTTTTCTCGCCGAAAAAAATACCCTTACCACGTTTTTTTTGCCCAGTTGAGGGTCAAGTTGCGGTCTGACACAGGCATGGAACTCATTTCAGAAGGACTGCCTCACAGCTGAAACACAGTATGCTATGTCTCAGTGTCCAGTGCTCAGTCGACTTCAATTTTACTTGCCTCCGCGCAAAGCGGGCGATAGCTCGGTGTTATCTATCCTACTTCAAATCAAAAACAACTCCTTTCAAATCGACGACCTATGGGTACGAAGTCAAGGATTAAAGGCATACTTCGGAAATTGGCCCACTCACTAGGGAGTATCACGGTGGACGCTTTGACCGCCGCTTCGACTTTCGTTTCCGTTTCCGTTTTGATCAAATTTCCCAAAGCGCCTCGCGAGCCGCTCTGGGAATTCTCATCGTTTTCGTTTCTGTTTCGCCTCGGCTGACCTCGGCATGCTTGCGGACTTTCAAATACCCCTAAATTGAGCTGTTATGTGGCACAAGAAAATGGTACTGCATCTCGGCGACAGTACGCGCTTGATGCTGTCACCAGCCTTCGCGCTCATCATAAACGACGACGAGCTCCTTTATTTCACTTAATTGGGACCCTTTGACCTACTATTTGGGTATATGACATGGAACACAACAGTATTTGTACTTGCTACTTATGTTAATTACTATGGAAGACAAATGAAAGAGGAACTACTTAAAACAACATCATGAGGTAATTAAAGCTCGTTGTCAACAACGATGAGCGCAAACATTTAGCGTCGGGTTAGTGTGATCGAAGCGTCCAGTTGCCATGATACCAAACTATCACCGAAATAAATTAATCTGTCGTACCATTCAGGTTTGGGACTCCGCGATATTCACAAAGCATCAAAACACCATTGAAAACGGTCTCGAAAAGGAGTGTTCACGGTTCAAACACGTTTCTATCCATTTTAGGAAAGTATGGACAACCGAAACGGAGGGCAAAACGGCCTCCAAAACGCCCTCGAAACGTCCACTGTGATACTCCCTACTGGCACATGATTGTCCGTTTTAATTCAACTCGAGCGTCGCTGCTTTATGTTTCCCATCATTTCAACTAGAATACCGGGACTATAGACAACCCCACATACTTTAGCCATTGGGTTCTATCACTGGATGGCGTTGAATAGAGCTTGGTATTCCACTTTTTGAATCCATCAATTCATCGCATACTTTTCCACCTTCCTCCCCGAATGCGCATCATATATGCATCTTACGTCACGACGCATATGTAGATTGAACTGTCGGCCATATGTGCGGTACCCATCATCTGGTCCCTCGTCCTTCCCAAACCGGGCAATTCCGTATTCCCATGACGTAAAGGAAGATTGTCAATCATCTGGCTACACAGCAGGCGACTCGCAACCGGGAGTATATACATCGATGATGAGCGCAGATCGTTGACGCAGTGGGTATGCAGCTCCTGCTGACATGGGTGCCGGAACGAGGAGTTCTTGCGGACTCCAGTCTGAATCGAACTCGAACTACACTAGTCTGCTGGGACGTTGGATATTAGTTGCAGAGGGTCTGAGTGAGCTTCGTCGCATTGGTTGCGTCTGGTAATCAACAACTTCTGGACGTTGATGCTCCTGTTCATATCCTGCGGACAACACGTCAGTGGATGTCTATATGCCTCCGCCGTCAGCGCTGTAATACCTGGGAATTTAATAAACATACGTATATCCGCAACTGACTCATGCATAACTGAGTCCGACTGACTGATGGACCATGTCGTACCTATTTCTTGCTTCCTCTATTTGCCAGTTAAGCATCAACGTCCAGTGAAGATGATTTCCGAATTACCTTGTTAATCTGAATCACAACTCGTCTACGAATGACCCAAGCATGATACTTTGTCTTCCACGCCCCCACTTCCGATGAGTCAATTTCCCTCGTACACAAATCATGATCGTCGAGTGAATCCAGCAATTCATCCAGACGGAGTTCGTATTGTCGACGGATGTCTTCATCGACGACGGGAAACATCTATGGTTTGAGCATACTAAAGATTTGTCCAAATATGAGAGGGAATCGGAAGCTGCAGGAGGAGCTGCGTCTACAGGGTAGTCTAATGGTGCATACGCTATGTAATACAATTTGTAAAGCAAATCTAGGATATTATCAGTTGAGGCTGTCGGTGCATGCGTAGTTGTAATTACCGATGATGTGTCGAGTCTACAAATAGGGGGCAAGTATTTTGACTTGGGATAGGACTTGAAGGCTCTAAAACATGCAATAGCTTGATGATATGCGATCAAATTAGGGTAGTTTCTGATAATATCAGGATTCCGCTTAAGCTCTGCAGCGAGCGATGGGGTCACCCTCGTGGTAAACTGTTGTACGAGCTGTGCATCATGGCCGCTGTTCGTAGTTGCCGAAAGTCTTTTTCTTGTCTTGCTGGTTGCTGTCTGGTTTCTACTTCATGGATGATGCGTGACTGGACAATCATGATGGTAAGGTCCTAGAAGTCTTTACTCCTATAAACGCTGTAAATGGTCCTGGGCTCCGGCAGCGGATGGCGTGAAAAGTGCGCAAAACTGAATCGAACCTGACCCCTAATAATTTTGTCCAGATTAGCCTCAGGCGCGTACACAAGAGTAAACAGACGCGCTGAACACCATACTAATTACGATAAAGCAGCCGCGGCACTACTAGTAGTTCGCTCTCTCTCTTCCCTTCACTCCCATCTCCTCCGCCCCCCTCCCCACCCATATCGGTGGTCGTAATGAGCCTTCCAACACCACCCAGCACCTCCCACCGCGACAAAGAAAACCGCTTACCCCACGGTTCCCGCATCTCTTGGTCACAGCACAACGAATACCACTGTCTAGCCACATCACCACCCCCCAAGCAACCTCCCAAACCTAGTGGTTCTCGTTCTCCTCCAACTAAATCGATTCTCAAGAAATCGACCTACGTTCCTTTGCCTTTCGCAGACGAAAGTGACAACGAGATGCGTAAGAAGCAGCGGGGGGTGACGCCAGAGCCTGCTGACCCACTCACTAACTTGAGCTATCTGGCGAACTCTGTAGACCAAATTGTCGCGTCTGATGATGCTTCGCCGTTGAGGGATCTTATTCAAGCCTATTCCGTGCTGACTGCCAGATTGAAAGGCGCTGTCAATGGGGCGACGGACGCGGATGCTTCTTGGCCCCTCTTTCAGCCATTAAGACGACATAGGGACGCGGTTATTAGCGCGTTCATTCGGGATCTTGGAAGAGCGCTGGTAGATTCTGGCCCGGCGGACGCAGAAGGCGAGGGAAGGCGCGTGTTATTGCCGTCACCTCAGACCAGTCCCAAGAAAAAGAAAGGCATGAGTGCCGAGCAGGTCAAGTACGCGCGAGATTTATGCACGACGTCTCATGCAGTCATTAAACTGCTCGCAGTCGTCTTCACTTTACCTGCTATCTATCGAGTATTCACGGGTGCGTCCACCATTATTTTATTTACTTATAATTTTTAATCCTTCTCTAGATGGACAACTACGTGAAGTATTGACGCACGTACTGGCTATTCCAGTAACAGATGAACTGCCCACCCCGAATGCGCGTAAAACATGCGCTCTCGCTATCTGGCTCATCCAGAGTCAGCGTCTGCCTTCAGAGGTCCTCCTACCCGCAAAAGACCGCATTGCTTACGCTCTCCGACGCGGTATCGAGGGCGAATTAGGCAAAGAAGGCAAAAAAGGATCTGCAAATGATGGTCTTAAAGTTCGTTACTCAGACTAAGTATACTATTTAAAACACAATTAATTGTCTCGGCAGGCCATTCACGAACTATCGATCTATCAACCTGCAACCTTCCTCCCAGCATTTACCCCACTTCTCCCCTCCATTCTCTCAAATCTCCTAGCTCCAACACTCGCGCTCCGCACCCAAGCTTGCCATGCTCTAGGTGGTCTGGTTTTAGCACTCACCTCCCTCCCCGCTTGCCTGGCAACTCTCACTCTTCATGCCCGTATCTCCACATTAGTCGCGGCGTTTCTTACAACGACAGCCGTCCCATCAACGTCTTCGCCATCTCGAGACCCAATGATCGTCCGGACGATCCGCACAACCCTCCAAGCCACCGAGCCACAACATGCCGCCCAAGGCCCAGTATGGGCACTGACGGTTCTGGCGAACTTGACAGTATTATTGGGATCGAGGCTCTACACCGATGCGAAACTGAATAGGATCATGACGGCGTTATTGAGTTTGAGCATGAGGCACAAGAAGAGTAGTGTCAGGGGATTGGGGTGTTTGGTTTGGAGATGTGTGTCGTGGGTTTGGTTTCAGCCCCCGTTTCCCAAGCATGGTAAGGATGATAGCGATGAGATGCGGGTAGACGACACGGGCGAGGAGAAGAAGCAGATTCGGGAGATGTATTGGCGCGTCGTCAAGTCTGTGGTGGACATCGGTGCTGGGGTAGCCACTATTGCGGCTCTTCTCAACGAAGACTCGACCTCAAACGCGAATGATGAAGATAGGAATCTCAAACGCGTAATGCAGATCATGAGATGCATGATCAAGAAGGGCGGTCAGACATGCGGCGAAGCTATGGAGATTCTCAAGATCTTCGTATCTTCTGATCCTTCCTCGCCTTCTCCTTCGTCATCTGAATGGAACTCCAACAAACTCCTACCACCCTCGTTATTCAATGCTCTCCCTGGTCTCTTGAGCTCAGAGTACAAGGGCCTCGTGAGTGCTGTCAAACCGATATTCGATCAGTGTCCGCAGTTGGACGATGTCAGGTCCTTGACTAGAGAGGAAATCGCGAAGGAGTGGGTGTTCAACGAATTGGTGGATATCTGGAGGGGAGGTCTGTGTTATTTGGAGTTGCCTGAGGACTGTGGGACACCTGCAGAGGTCATCGCTGTTTGGGAGGGGCTGCTCACTGCGAACGTGTCCGTGCTTCAAGGTACGCGTTTTTTAACATTTATTTTCATCGTACGCCATTCTGGATGGTCTTACTCACATACACCGCAGACACGAATAATGACGATTCTGGAATAGCTCAGTTCGCGATCACGGCCGTTGACATCCTCATCGATATCCTGCAAGACGAAAACCTGGATCTGACTACCAAATCCGGTCCACCCCGCAAAGCTCTATCTTCCTCATCTCCCATCAGAGCTCCTCCATCCTCGCATTCCAACACAGCCCTCAAAGTCTCTATAACACGTGACCTCTGGACCACCGTACGCACCACTGTCCCGCTAGACGATATCACCACAGCTGCTGAGAAACTGCTCGGCTGTCTTGTAAACAATGAGGGTGATTGGGTGTTGGAGTCGGACTCGCCTGATGATGCGAGGAAGCAATGGGCTATGTTTTGCGCTGAAGTTCTGCTGGTTTGCGATTTGCATGAGTTGAGATCGTTTTGGAAGAAGGAGTGGTCCAAGAAAGCTGAAGTACGGAGGTTGGTTTGGGATTTCTTTGTGCAAAGGTGGAAAGCAGAAGGAGAATGGCATTGGGAAGGTGCTGTTGTCTTGCTCGGAGTGCCGTTTGTGTGCGTATTCTTCTGTTCGTCATTGAATTCAAAGCTGATGGTCGAACAGCGATACGGATGCTTGGGACCTCGACAACAACGGTTTCGGGATGTGGGACGATTTCCTTGGGTTCGCAGTGAACAAGGCACTCGATTACGGTGTCGATTGTTCCACAGTTCTCGACCAAGTCGCGTTCACTATCTCCCAGAACCCAATTCCAGCTTTCGAAGATTCAGCTCGCATCGCAGACCTGCTACTGACACATCTTGATATAAGCGACGCACGTCAGATGCCTTCTGGGCTTTTCGATTTCGTGAACGATATCTTGCACTCGACCTATCCTCCCGAGCCTCGGAACAAGATTACTTCTAGTTGGCTGCTCCGCTCATTAACTCGTGCAATCGACGCTTGCCCCGTAGAATTTACTCTGAACCTGTTGGAAACCATAGAGGACGGCGTGTCGCTCTGGATCTCAGACTCGTATGACGTGTTCACTGAACAAGAGTACGAGGATGAGGTAATGTCGATGATAGACTCTCCGGTCAGCCTTGCTGACTTCATCATGCAAACAGATTCTTCCCATGTACCAAACAATTCTGTTCAGTATCCAATTACTTCCGCGTACAGCCAAGACTCTGGAAACCGTATCCAGCATTGTGGGTTCCGCATTCTGTGGCCGCACAAATACGCCAATCTCAGCATCAGAGGCATTCATCAACTTCTGGAACGTCAACTACTCGTCTATGGAGGAGCCTGTAGCCGGATGGCCTGAAAAAATACAAAGTTGCCTTCATGCCGTTGCCGCGCCTGCTGATGGTGTCTCGATGATCGACCCAGTTCTCCTTGCCGAAGACCTTACCGCGTACGATGCGGACGTATCCATGGAGTCGGGAGATGCGACAGCGGACGACACATTCGAGGTACCGACGCCTGATGACAAGGATCAACTTCTATACCCCGAGAGCGAAGACGAGCAGGAGTCGCCAGTACAGCCCTTGTTGAATATGGTGAATGAACCTGAATCCATTGCGCGCCCCAAGCTTTTGGAATCATCCCCGGCCGTAGATCAACTGGGTCCTGCCTTCACACCTGTAGCTGCAGAATCACAGTCAGCAATCAGTTTGATCTCTGATGCTTTTGAAACCGCCGTGTTTAACTCTATGGAGCCTCCATCGACACCTGCAAAGGCGCCTTTGCTCACGTCCACCCCGCCACGTCCCTCAAAAATCTCTTCTGCTCCAGCAACATTCCTAACACGTCCCCTCCGCTCACCAGCCACGCCCCTCCCATCCTCTCAGCGTGCAGCGGTAACGCCAAAACATACCCCACTCTCCGTCTCCTTGGCTTCACGTGCATCTTCAAGCAAGCATCGCTTGGTAGAAGACAAGGAGAACGTATCACCACATCCCATCATCGCTTCGTTTACGGAAAGACTGGCTCTGCGATCTCCTGCTTGGTCAACAAAGGAAACGGTTTTAGGCAAGCGACGCGCGATTGATGAATGGCAGGAGGGAAACGCTCTGAAGAAGCATAAAGTGGACCCCAGAGAAGCCACATTCTTACCCCAGATTCCTGCCATCGGCAGTGATGATAGCGAAGACGAGCGGTTAATTGAGAAAACCCTGGTTGACCTCGAGGTGGACGATTTTCAACCCCCGCCTTTGCCAGCCTCTATTCATCTCGACGATCCTTTCACTGTGGCACCAGAGGCTTCTACGAGTACAGCATCCGGTATTACCTCTTCAGGGCCATCTGCAAAGAAACGTAAACGCGTCTTGATCGATGCAGTCGAGGTGCCAACTCTTCGCGAGATTATTATCAAAGAAAAAACCGCCACTCTGGACAAACGGGTCTTCCGCCGCACCAGATCGGCAACAACTAGGTCTTTCCACTTTTCCTCCGTCCAGTCGTCCGTTTACGAGAACCTGGAAAAGAGCACAATGAAGCGGTCTGATCACCGTTCATCTGATGACCTTTTTTCGACATCCCCTTCGCGTACTCTGGAGGACATAGACGTTGTCGGCAGTGGTTAGTATATATACATACCGCTAGCTGCTTTAAATACTGACTTGGATTTTACAGATGATTCGATTATTTGGGTGACAAAGCCGCAAGCCCAAGGTCCACCCGAACTCTCTTCCGACGATGATCCTCACTTCGGCCAAGTCACTCCTCACCACCTGATCTCTCCCGCGCTTCGTCGTGTACAAAACCATACCGGCGATCCGCCGAGCGACGACTCGAATATGTCTGCCAGTCCGTCCCATGAGCTGGCCAGCCGTCGCAGGCAAAGGTTAACATCATTTTCGTACCTCAAATCGACACCGGTCTAGGACCATTTATCCTCCATAGATTCGGTAAAATATTCACGCTGTATAATGTATCTTTATCGTTGTGTTTATCGACGTTTGTTCTTGCCTGTTCTGATGTAACAAAAGCATGTCAAAATACGGAATATCAGATTGAGCGAAAGTGTCCGCGACAGAGAACATACTTGAACATTCACATTCCTTATCCAATCTGTTGAGCTAATGTGAAGTGTCGTTCCTCATCTCAATATTGGATACGTTATGGTTGCCTATATGCGGGAGACTACGGTCCTCTAAACGGCAGTTGGGGTAGATACCAAAGACTTTATTGAAAGTGAGCTGGAGCAATCATGAAATTTTCCCTTTTTGGTGCAACGCTGATGCGTGCTGAAAGCTACGTGACATCTCCGAGGGTATTTGTGCCTATCATTGATACCTCTGATTTTTGCCCGAGGCATAGCAGCCCCGGATGGTTTTTTTTCACGGCGAATCCTAGTATTGTTACACTACATCTACATTAGTGGCATTTTTTCTGCAATCAATTATATCTTTTAAGGCTTCGGAATAGACTCACTTGTCTTGTTTAGCACAGTTTCATTTAGTGTAGACGCCCTAAACTGGGCGTCTTCCACTTTTTTAAAAATTGTCTCGACTCAATATGCTGACCCTCCCCGTACTTCTTCGTCATATATTCCAATAGTGCAGGCTTGACCAAGTCGGCATACTTCTCGCAGTCCTCATTACTCCAGATCAAGGGCGCCATGAATCCCACCATCATTCGCAAAAATAGCTCAGCATATGCTGCTGGACTATCGATAGATGGCAGTGATGTCATTGCTTTCACTTTGATATCTTTGAAGCTGTGGGCAGCCAGTTGTTGCTCGACGTAAGAGGGATGATGCGAGGGCGCACCGAGATTCATGATCGTCGTAAAATCATCGGTCTCCGGAAATGGAGGAGCTCCTGGGATAGTGGAGACTGCTGCCCGAATGTCGGGCATATAACCAGTTGCTTTCCATGTCGAGAGTGCACATATACCTCCAGGTCTCAGGATGCGGCAAATTTATGTTACAGTATTTGTATTTGATAAGTTGCTAGTCAGAGTACAATCGACCGTTTTCTTTACCGTTGACCCCGGCGTTGGAGTCGGGCATAAGCATCACTCCCATGCTAGTGACAGCATGGGTGAAATAGTTATCAGGAAGACCAGTAATCTGAAGCATTTTCCAACAAATCAGTCAAAGTTGAAAGGGGACATGAACGCACCTGTGCATCCACGATTTTGACGGTGGTCCGTTGCCAGCCATTATCGGTGATCCTCTGCTGTACGCCGTCCACCGCACGCTGAGATACGTCGCCACAGGTAATCTCAAGTCTCCCGTTAGAACCGCAGGCATTGTCAAAGATAACGAGTGGGCCCTCACTAGGCCCTGCTTGTTCAACGAGTCGTCGGGCAGACGGTCCCGTCACCATCTCTCCCTTAGGCCACGGTCTACTGTACCATTTCGACCGGGTGTTCAGTCACTGGTCACAATCGACTTTGAACTGAACACCATATACGTTTTGTCACGGGTCACAGGACCCATT
>KN832975.1:470397-532198 GCA_000827315.1 Piloderma croceum F 1598
ACTTGCTAGGGATTTGAGTTGTTGCCACAACATCTTAATCAATTTTGCGGAAGGTCCAGTGGGACCATTCATCCCCGAGAAGCCGCTGCCTTTTCGTGGACGTAGGCGGTTTATTTAACACATCAGCCAGTATGTCTACTGATGCAGAATTTTTTCCAGTTCGCTAATATATGATCGATTTTGAGTTTTCGATTCGATTTCCTGAGAATCGTACTCCCGACCAGCGCATCGTGATCGGCCTTCCCACCCTCCGGAATGGCTATGACCATTCAGATGACTATGGCCACGACCTTGTGCCAGAGATGCTCCTGGATAAACCCCATTGCCCCTTCAAATCAGACGTGTTTCAGCTGGGGAATTTTTTTTTCCCATTTCCGCGCAAGTCTTTTCCCCACCTTTGTCTGCCCGTACACTTGACTCACACTATCTCAGCTTCTGGAGGAAGAATATCCTGAGCTTATCAATACCTTCCGGTCCATGATGGCAGATGACCCGTCCTGTCGACCTACTATGGGAGAGACCCTCAAATCTATCCATGAATATCATGACGGGTTTACCTGTGCTCAGTTCACTTTCGGAATGTTTCAGGAAGATGGATGAGGCTAACGTGAGGCAGGCAGCAAGGGAAAAGAAGTGTTTCGAAGCGGAACTTGCACAATCGTCAGTTGGTTTTCCTAGTTCAATGGATTGATCTGCAGACTTGTAACTGGGATTTAGAATTGCACATGAATGTGACTGAATCAAATTTATGCAGCACATTGGAGCCTATTGAAGCACTTCAGTCAGCTTGACGTCAGCTGACCGGTGACTTGTGACAAGGTGAGTCCGAATCAGTGACAGATGGCAATACAGGAATCCTAACAACTTCCTTCATCACCCGACCAAGTCAAGTCCCTCCCAACCCACCATTTAAAATAGAAACCAAGACATTCCAAGCGCACGCACAGTGGCATCAGCAAGATCAGCCAGCAATTTCCTTGGCCATTTTAAACTGTGCTAGCAGCAAGGAGGAGGATCACTGGCAATTATTTTTATGGCTAGGTGCCGTTAGGACAGCGGACACCTTGCTTCGATACAAATTATCATATTCTATTTTAGGGCTGCGCAAATTATAGTACTATTTTATGATTACATAATGTTAGTGGAGAAGGAGCATGCCGTCTTTGATGACAGCAACTGTGTCGCAACGCAGACCCAATAAAATTAACTGCCTACGAACAATCACAGAGCATACAGCTGTACTGCAACGATTGGAGCAATATATCATACGATCTATCATATTTATGAGAAAAGCACCCAAATCCAACAAAAACATAGGTTGAATTGAATAAAAACATCAAGGTAAGAGTCCGGACTGTATACACGGTGGTTCGGGGACCATCGTGTTTTCGGTCTTAGTGACCAACAACCAACCACCATGTCTTCAACTCGTAGAAACACTGCATCTACATCTACTGGCACGACCAATCATAAATGTTACACCCCAGACGAGTTTCAACGCTGGCGTGAGAGTCATTCCAAGATAGCTGCAATAGCTTTCAAGGAGGCTGGAGTCCGAGTCATCGATTTCAATGTTAGCCCATCTCCAGCTAATAGGCACATCCTTCAGTTGAACTGACACCTACTCTCAGACCTACAAACCCAATAAGTGGACAGAATTTCAATGCACGCAGAACCTCAGAGGGCGTCTCTGGCCTAACCCCGCCGGTGCCGATCTATACATACTCGACTTTATCAACCGTAACGGTGTGCGCGTCAATGTTACACAGCTCAACATCTACAATGTCAGCCCTTTTGGATACAACGACCGTGAACTCATTAATAACCAGGGTACCAGTCCGGGATCCAAGGGTACAGTCAATGTCTACACATTAAACCCTGGCAGGGTGGTTGAGATAGTAACCAAGGGTGATCAATTATTGAAGAGGATATCGTTCATCTATACGGGTAGAATGACCTGCACACCCATCATCAATCAATTAGATGATTGACCACAGGTAGGCTTCTTTGTGACTCCACATGGTCTAGCACATTAGTAAAGCATTCTGTTGCAGTTTCCGAGATTGCAGCGAGTCGTTCCCGTTGACTTTACCGCATATCAATGCTTAAGATCGCCACGAAATTCTCAGATTGCCCCTAAGGTTATTAGATCCCAACTGCATTCGACATCAACTCCGATTTCTCGCTGAAAATTTTCACCGCCCTGAAAATATCAATGGGCAAACTCAGCATCCACAAGCACCTACTGGAGCAGGGATGTTCCTGTTCGTAGCATTGTTCTGTTTCGTCTTGCCATGGAGCACTGTTCTTCCTTATAACCTTTTTTCTTCCCTTCATCGTCTTGACAAATATCATACACCATCCTGTGACCTGACATAGGTGGTTGATTTATGATAGCACATTGCAAGATTGAGCATAGTCAAGTATATACCATAGATATCTTGATTGACAGTCATACTACCAACCTGAAGAAGACACTTGGCGTTTGCATATAAAGAGGTTTCAATAGCATCTGAGATTTTTCAAGAATGGTTTTTTAGTCACAGACAAACCCAAATCCACGGAGACGCCCATCGCCAGCGGGCTGAGGGGACGCAGTCGCGGCAGACGCCGGAGAATTTGTGATTGCTGCAAATCTATTCGCAATGCTTTCGTAATGTTATCGTTTGTGAATTTATACAGCCGTGGCAAATTCCTGCAAAAATTTGAAATATGAGAACCAATTTGCGAATGTCACAAATGTGACAGTGCATATTTGAAATAGTATGGCAGACAATAGGTAAAATATGCGAATACAATATGTACATGCCGCATGTGTAATACAAAATGCGTGATTACATTTGTGTCACGCAAACATCGACTCGAGTTTGTATCCATGACAAATTTCTGCACATTGTTTGAATTTGCTAAACCAACACAGTCAGACTAATTTAAGCCCACAAATCCTTCGCAAAATGTTAAATAGGATAACACATTTGTACCAAAGTCAAATGTTACAAATATATTCCGAATTTGCAGCGCTCCCAAACGCAGTGGTCGGATGAGTGGTCGGATCAGTAGATAATCAAGTAGGTTGAGTAAGTCGTCACAAGTACTGTGAAGTGGAATATGCCAAAACATACTTAATAAATATGCGTCGTCAAACTGGGGTCTCGTGGTAGCCAGCGTAAAATATCCATCCTCAATTCTTCAACCACGATTCGAACAGTAGAAGTGGACGATAGCATCGATATCATCGCATTCGTCTCTGTCGCGTGTGGACGCAATAACATACTTAGACGATACGATGATCTAATCGTATTTATATATCACTAAAAATTCCGGAGGTATTATTGCATTCTGGTTGTTTTATGTTTCTGATATTTATCATATTTTATTCAGCAGTTATAAAGAAGATGGGATAAATATATAACTATAGCTGGGATTTGCCACGGAGGTGAATGATTATTGTTAATTATCAAGTCATATAATGTGCGCAATAGGCCTGCCAAATGTTGTAGCAAAGTCACCATACATAAAAGATAAGTTATTAAAAAATACTGAATGCTATGGGTCCAGCCTAATGTTCTTCACTCCTGTCGTTCAATCGGCGGCCCATATGCTCATTCAGCACGGACCCAATCTGATGCACGAGTCTCGTAGCTTGAACCAAATCCTGCACCTGCATCTGGGATGCATCATTCGAAACGACGTTATAAGCCTCGTGCAGTACATCCAGTCGAGCAGAGATTGTTCGGGCTCTGCGTAATAATGGATGTCGAGGTGATACCTGGGCGAGGATCTGGGATTGACCCCGTTGTACCGAAAAGGGACTGATCAAAGTCGGACCCTCAATTGGAGGACTGGAACTGCGTCTGATGGGGAAACTGTGTCGAAGTTCTACATCTGAGGAATCATACATCTCTGTGTCTGGCACTTCGGAAAATACTAGATCACTTTTGGACGGGGGGAATTGGTAGCAAAGGACATACCAGAAATATCTCCATTTTGGAGACTCCGCAAATCCGAAATATCTAGACCAGCTTCCCAGCTGTTGAAATCATCGGACAATTCTTGAGATTGAGGCGATCGAACAAGACCTGGTGAAGGCGTACAGACGCCACGCTCTTGTTCCAAAATCTGGCTATACGTAGGCACTTCTACTCCATCGAACCTCATTCTTCTACGTGAAGGAGTGGGTACAGAAGAGTTCCGGGTGTGCGCGACGGGAGACATGACGCCACTCGTTGGTTCCGACAATGATACAACTCTGGTCTGTTTGCCATTATTAAAGTTACTGTTTTGCGTTCTAGAACGTGTGCGTTGCAGTTGGGTGTTGCTGAAGGGTTCAATAAAAATGGTTGCCAGATCTTTGGCTGGTCTGGTCAGGGTCAGTTTTGCCAGTTCAGTTCTAGCCCGCTTTGGGGAGGTCTCTTCTGGAGTCGTAGGATAAGCCCAAGTCCTGACCACACACCCAAATAGTGCTTACCGATGACATCGTGTGGGCGTTTCAGGAATTGACGTGACGGAAAGGTTTGTGACCTGATAGGCGAACTAGGCGGTCCCGGACGCAGAGGCTGTACATATGATGTAGTAGACACCGAGGGTTTGTCCACGCTGTCATCAACGTGGCTTGAATAATCTTTCAGTTGTGATAAAGCCGAGACTGGCGGAATAACTGAAGGAATCGCATGACTGCCCGATGGTGTCAATGCTTGTAGGCTCTGTAGAATTGACGTCGAGTTCGCTGCTGCTTCGTGTTCGAAGGATACAGGACTTGATGAGCGCGCGTTCTGTTTAAATCCTGCACCTTGAGCATCAATGATGGCTTTAGGCGAACTCTGTGGGGATCCGTGTGGCAGCAGCATACGGATGAGACCCTTCTCTGCCCGTGATGGTTCAGAGTCCGGCACGCTGGAACCAATCTGGTAACAAAATAATATTCATATTCATAACCTCGCCTGACAAGGTCCAAGGACATACCACCGACTGCGACTCCACATCATGAGACAAACCCATAGCAAGATCATCCCCATAAGCATCATCGAATGCTTTCAGGCACGCTCTCAGCTTGAGCGGAATTTCGCGAAAGAACTCGTCTTTTCCGTGATAAGTTGTTTTCCAAAACGTCCGAAAAGCGAGTGGACCGAGGGCTGGAGGGGGGATGCGGGAAAAAGCTGAGGCGAAGAAGGGTGTGAGGGCTTGGAGGAGGTTGACTGAGAGCGGGTGGTTACGGAGTTTGGTGAGGGTGTCGGTATAAAGTGACATGATCTATAGTGAGGTAAGTCGACGGTTCTTTGTAACAGAAGGCAGATACGTACCACATCGTTATACTCGACTTCTGGTATGACTTCCTTCTTGTCCTCGATCCAGACACACAGGCCCCTCTGCACGGCCGTCAAGAGCGGCACAACCAGAGACAACGGAGTGGCAATAATGATAGCCTTAAGCGTACACAAAAGTTGGAAGGAAGGTGGTAGGTCTTGTGGGTGAGGTGGCGGGTACAGATTCTCGAGAATCTCATTAAACATCATGAAAATTTCCGTCGGTAGCGTAGCCGTGGATAGAACATCGAGGTAAGACAGAAGAATGCCTGTCACTTCGATGAATCGCGATGACCTACAAGACCTATTATCAGCAGCTTCGACAAGTATGTTCTACTGGTATTTTAATGTACCTGTTAACTTTTCGCTCTCCTAGCCGATGCAAGACCGTCTCGACAACGACGGCCGGCGTGACAGAAACGGTCCCAGCAGCCGCGATTGCACATCGCAGCATACCTTCCCACAACCCAGTCTCGCTGTGGTTCATCGCCCAGACCCTATCAAACCGACAAATCAGCATATCTCCACCTCGTACAACCAAGAACAGCGCCTGGCATACCCGAACGGAATCCCAAGGAACCTCACCGCATCCTCCCAACCAACATCTACTTCACGTCCTCTCCACATTTTGGCCAACACACCCCAAAGCTCCCTCTTCATCTCAACATCAATACCCTCACCTCCACCCTCAGTTCCCTTCCTCTGCTCAGTCGACGTATCATCTCCATCCCCATTTAAATTGTCCAACAAAAACAGGCTTCCAGCTGCAACAGGAACAGCTGCCGCAAGCTCAGCACTCAAAACACCCCACGCCTCCTTCACTCTCTCATCCAGTAAATACCATTTAATCCCTAACATACCCTGTAAAATACGTTCAGCCGGCTTAGGGAGCCACGAGGAAGCAAAGACGTTCTTCACTACGCGCCAGAGCTTGAAGACGAGTTTTAGACGGTTGTGCTGTGAGTCTGCAGTTGTAGATGAGGGGGGGCATGGCCTGATAGTTGAAGGTTGAAGGGGAGGGACGAGGAAATCAGAGAGAAGCGACGCAGTGCGGTGAGCGAATTCTGTATGGGTGGTTAGATGTCCATGGCCCTGAGTAAGCTGGGCCTGCACGAGCAGCAACGACTGCCAGATCTGCACCAAGTGGTCCTACCCACCAAAAAAAAAAGGCACCAATCAATCCTCCACGTTCAACCTCGAAGCACTCGAACATGGAAAAATCAAACTCACACAAACAACCTTCCCCCCTTCCCTCTCCCGCTCCCTCTCATCCCCAACCCACACCAAAAACCTCTCAACGCCCTCCCCCCAAACACGTATCAAAACTTCCCACAACGTACCAATCTCGGCCTCCGTTAGCTGTCTTACGTCTTCGCTCCCGCTCCCAAACCCTAACCCAAAACTAGACCCAGACGCGCTGTTGTGATGCTGAAAAAGAGCGCCCAACCCACGAGTGAGGAGCGTCCCGTCATATAATGCGGGTGGGAGCGTCCATGGTTGCGGACGCGAAGACGAAATGGCGGTGGCGGTGGATGAGGATGGGGAAATAGAAATAGATGAGCCGATACCACTAACAAGTCTCCCCAAAACTTCCACACCCTCCTTCGCAGTCGACTTCCTCTCGCTGCGTATCATATCACCCACCACTACCACTGCCCTGCCCACACCCACACTTCTCTCTGTCGACCTAGGACCGCCAACCGCTGATCCTGACGCTGACTCCATTGCCGTTCCGACGCCACTCCCACTCAAAAGAACATTAACGAGCAACACCCCAATTCCAGCTCTTAGTTCCTGCTTAACGACTCTAAACGCCCGTTCCTCCACATCCGCATCTAATTCCGCGTCTTCCTCCTCGCCCACACCGGCACCCAACCCACCCAACCTGCCAAACACCCAAACAAGCACCGCCCACCCACCAACTCCGCCCTTCCTCACTTCCTTGCGTGTATTGTTCAGTGCCTCCCCGAAGAGGGTTACGAATAGCTTGAGCGAGCGGGGGTGGGTATATGCGGATTTTAATTTGGTGGCGGTGGCGGGAGGAGAGGAGAGGAGGAGGAGCGTAAGGAGTGTATGTATCGCCCATGATGCTGATGATCCCGAGCGTCCGTGCTTCGATTTTGATTTCAAGGCATTCTTCGAGTTTAAATTCAAGGTTGATATGGTATCTGGGTCGGAAGACGCGTGAAGAGCAGTCGACAAGACATCTGAGAGTCGGATAGCGTTATTCCGTCGAGAAGAATACGCGTCGATGAAAGCGCGTACATGCTCCGCGCATATGTCCCACATCCCCTCTATCTCTTCCCCTTCCCTATCCTCGCCATATCCAGAATTCCCACAACCACAAACGAACGACACACAAACCTTCCCCAGTACGTCCGCCGCATCCCACCTCAGCTCCGCGGAGGGAGATACGAGGTGCTCGAGTACGTTCGGGAGGAGGTTTGTGAGTGTTCGTAGTAATATTGTGTTGGGGGAGGGAAGGGAGGTGAGTACGTTTTGGAATGCCTGTAAAGAGGGGTAAGACACGTCGGGAAGTGCAATAGGTAAGCCGCAGTAAGAAAACACGGCATAAAATATTGAATTACCTTAAGCGCATCTCCAATAACCTTCTCCCCTTCCCCTCCCCCCTCACCAGCCAAAATACCACCCACCGCATCAATCACGCCCACCTCTTCAGCATCTTCCAAAATTTCCTTTGGTAACCGCTGAGTTCGGAGGAGCCATACGACGAGAGAGCGGGTTTTAGCGCTTGATGGGGTTGGGAGGTATTTGTTTTTGGTATTGGTGGACTGTGGGGTGTGGATAAGGGAGAGGATGGAGTGGAGGAGCGTTCGAAGGTCTAGTGCTGGGTTTGGTAAAGAATAATCAGTAAACCGATACGATACAATACGATGAAACAATAAATCAGATGGTAAAAAATGGGGCTAAAAGAGACTGAACACCCACCCTCAAACATCCGAAACAAACATTCAAACCGGAACAGCACACCTACAAGCCCCAACGCCGCATGACATATTCCCACCTCGTCTGACACGCGTTTGAGGTCAGCAGGGGTGAGGTCGAGTAGCTGGATATGTGTTGTGGATCTGTATCGTGCTGCAGAAGAGAGTGAGGCGGTTTGGCTGGAGAAGGATGGGTATGGGTATGATGACGACGTTGTGTAGGAGGGGGATGAGAAAGGGAGCGGGTTGACTAGCGCTCGCTCGATGTCTCGTTTGAGCACCTGAACTAACTGAGATCCATTCGATCGAAGAGGGTCCAAAGCCTCTATCCGTACATCTCCCGAGCCTGGAATTAGGATCAGGGGTAATAAAGCTTTAAGCCGGTACGATAGGGTGTGGTACGCTTCGAGGAGGTCGTGGCACGTTATTGGGGACTGGGACTGGGAAGATGCGAGAAGAGTCGTCAGCGGGGAAGAGAGGTACGTTTGTGCGTGGAGTATCGATGGATCCTCCTGGTAGCGCTTGGATACAGGAGGGTCCATAAAAAGCGGGTGCTCTTTCCCTGCCAGCAAAGAAAGGCTGGGCTGGATATTCTCTTTATCTTTACCTATGTGTTGTACAGCGGCGGGGCTCATGACTTGTAGTTTCTAAACATTCGATGCTTGAATATATACAGTGTTGGATGGGACATATACATTGACCCCGGCGTTGACTTGCGTGGGTTCGTGTTCGTGTTCGTGAACAGCTCAAGTCGGATATAGACCTATAATAATATATACTCTGCAGGATATGAGATATACACTCTGTGGGCTAATGAGAATGGGGTGAGTAAGTGTATGAAATTGGCGGAATACTCACGTAGCAGCGTCGCTATAAGACTCAGTGAAAGACGATCGGAACCGATGACCGTGACAACCTGGTGTGACTGTTCGCGATGTCACGCGACAAGGTCCGGATTCCCATTGTGTTCCGAGGCAGACATGTGATGCAAATATGGCAATGGGACTCTTGCGAGGGTAAGTTACGTTGAAAATTCAGGGCTCGACCTGTTCCGCAGATAGCTGTACAACAACATTATTATATATTCCCCTAATGGACATTTTAATCAGTATTATCTCAAAAGCTTGTTTCTGGGAAGAAGGCAGACTGGGACGTGTTGCTAACGGACTGGATCCACTGTACACTCAAGCTTGGTGAGGTATTAGTAACTAACCATCTCACATATCCATCAAGGCACTGAATCCTTCCAGACCGCCCAAGACGACAACACAGACGATGAAGACATTGGTGTGACACCCGCGATCGGATACATGTGTACAAGCTGATAAGATCCGCATTCAAACTGAAATCGGATAATAAGTATACATGCGTAATAAGACTTGCACTATGTCGCAGTACGGACTTCAATCGAGAGGTTTAACGAGGAGAGACAACCAAAATGAGACAGACCGCGATACGAGGCTGTCAGCACCCCTTCGTCAGCTATCCGAGCACGAAACTCGTCAGATCCTTACAAACGCGACTAAAACGTTCTACGACTTGGCCCATTGTGGGACGTTTAGTTAGCTCGTCTTAGACCATATCAGCAACAAGGGCATCCATGAATTCGAAGCCTGATTTCTCCTGTGCATAGGAAGGTCATTCAACGGATAGTCAACGAGGACACTATCGCACACTCACATGCATAAAATCCTGTCGTATCATATTGCCCAAATAGCAAGCATCCCTAGGATAAGGGTCACATTTATCGGCTGACTCGTGAAACTCAGTACAGATTTGTCTCTCTCTCTCGTCAGATGGAGAGGTGTCATTTTGGCTGTAACGACGAGAGATACCAAAATTGATGAGGTAATACTTGGGGTCCGTGTGTAGTGCTCTACGTCGTTATCTTCTCCACCGGATGACCGTGTCGTCCACATCTGGCACATCTAGCATTTCGGATATCAGGACAGAGTGGTTTTTGGGGTCCAAAGCGAGAGGCTCGGATGATAAATGGGTGCCTATCTCAACCTCGTACGGATGAACAGCCTGAGATGGCTTAATGGATTTTAGGGCGACGTATGCACCATCAGAAATACGTGTCGCATCCATAAAAATGAAGCGATTCTGATGCTGATCGTTGGGCTAGCTTGTTATTTGTCCTGGCGTTTTGGCCTCCCTCTGCGTTCGTTCGGGAACTGGATTTGATCTGTAATGCTATATTGTACTCGGTGAGAACTTATCTAGCAATATCTGATTCGGGAATATCATGTACCGTTCAAAGTGGAAATATCAGTAATGTATCGACTGAGGCGTCGCATGGGAAACTTGTTTCCGTTCAGCTTAAATAAAATACTTTGCCCACATGCCGTCGATCCATCATGTGTATTTACATTGACCCAGTGACCTTGCCTTTTCATATTTATCGCAGCAAGACTACAAAGTGGGCTGACTTATGCTCCAATGTGCAGTGAATTCACGCTGTTTTTTTCCAATAATGCTTCAGTTACGCACATATAATCCTCTGGGTCGCTTACCTTCTTGGTCAGTGCATTGAGGCAGCATCTCGATTCCACCATACCCGTCTAGTTTATACTCGACCCACTGATCATGCTCTGGCCGACGCCCAGACCCGTCTCTCTCTATACCTAACTTCCACCAGCAGAAATCAGGCAAGACGCCTGGACCACCATGCAGATAGTCTGTCTCATGAAGACATTTGTTAAAGAAGTAGAGAAGTCTGTCCTCTCTTCGTTGACGACTTATCCCAACCCTCACGACGATTGAGGCCAGTTTGATGAGGTACACGGGGAGATAGAGCCATCCGCGGATGCCAAGGTATGCCCAGCGGATAGTATAGCGTGGAGGTAAGCGGACTGGAGGAAGCACAATCGTGGGTTTGCCATCGGAATTCATGGGTGTTACTGCTGAGAATCGTTCGAGTGATGTTTCCAGTTGAAGGGGAACAGCATCGGCTTCGCTTCCATATGATATTTGAATATAATCGGGGTCTCCGGACGTCTTACATTCAATTTGACAATTGGGAAAACAAGATCACGCGGCGGCAGCAATTTTGGTCCTTTCGGACGCGAGGAGTTTTATGTACTATTATGTAGGCCGCTCCAGTTGATTACAGGATATCGATTATACCCCACCATGATTGGCATATAGTGACCAAACCTCAGTTCTGCCAGTGCAGCCGGACCAAAGATTGGTCGGATCACTTGGGTTTCACATATTATCCCCTTACAGCGGCGGGGACATGAAATTCGAAAGCTAAGTCTTGCCTTTTCTCCACCCATGCACATTATTCAGTCTGTGTATAGCATATGGTCCCTGGATGCATTGCTAATATGTACGACAACGGTATGTAATGTTTGTGTCCTCGCTTCCTTTGCATGAAATTATGCTAAATATTCATCATGATCGCACGCATACTACCTAACAGTATCATCCCTTCAGTGATTCTTTTGATTAGGAGGATCTTCGGTCAACTGAAAAATTCGCGGAACTTCGCTGCCCGACAACGCCTTTGACAAGCTGGAACCACAATTATTAGCTCTGCGCGTGGTTTTACTAGTAGATTGAGGGTCCCGATTGACCCTTGGCTTGTCACTCGATCGGTCTTTCATGCTATGACAGTTGACAGTATAAAAGAATGTCAGACCGTCCACTTCCTTCACCAGAATTTTCTTATTCATCCCTGTGCCAACTCCCTCATTGGCACCGCCGCATTCTGTATTCATTATTTTTCAAGATCATCATGCTTTTTGCCGCCACGCTCACCACTGCTCTCGCAGTTGCCAGTAACGTTGTGCTGTTCTCCCTCACTAATCCGGTGAAGCATCAGCAGCCCTCTGAGGTTTGGGAACGTGCGTCCATCCAATAAATCAAATACAAGCCGGTTCTTAACCTCAATCTGACCACCCTGAACCCATTCGCGGTGGTTCAGTCCAATGTTCGATCCATGCACCCAAACCTGACCCACGTCCGGTCCGTCCGGTCCTGCGTTCAGACAGAACCACGTAAATATTCAAAGCTCTCTGACTGTAAGCTGTGTGCCATAGGCTATTAATATTATTACTATACATCACTGAATATGACGCCGCTTTAGTCGTCTCATGTATTGGTTACGCTGAGACAGTCTGTCCCTCTGGTTCTTCCATGATACGAGATCCAACGGTAAATCGGGTGAGCGAAAAGACCAACCTCGGAATGTGTTTCCTTCACCCCCGCAGACCCTGGCCAGGAGTATATTTTAAAACTCTTGCATCCCAGCCATAGCCATTCCCGTACTACCAGCCCCACAAGTCTAGTATGAGCCCTTTTTCAATGTTTCTATTAAGCTACTGTTCTTTGCCTTATCCTATAATCCACCTTTAAAAGCCACAGAGACTTCATCCATATAGTCACATCACCAAAAGCAAACGTTTCTTGGGCGTATCTTGCCCGATCGATCGTCCTGTATTTCCGAGTGCAGCCACAACCGGGAGTGAACCAGCAGAAGTCTGTCTGCTCGATCCAACTGAAGTCGATAAATAGTTTACTTACGCTTTAACCCCACGTTCATGATACTGCAGAAGCTGGTACATTTGTCAGCCCGTCATAAGCTTCAGCTCTTCCCCGTATGGGCCATTCCAGAAACGGCTTGAAGGCAGTGGCTGCTGCTGCTAACTTAATCTTAATCTCCGCGGTAAGTGGCACGCTATGGCGAATACTCGCACGGGTCGGTGTCCAGAAAGCGCGGCGCAAAAAGCCATCCACGAACCCTCTTCTCGACTCTCTCCACATTATACTTGATAGCTGGATCCAACAACAAATGCGTCTCACTCAATGTCCCCGGGTCGTCTCGCCGATCCACGGCAGCCATCGGATAACACATCAACAGCAGCATTTCGAGGATACTTATCTTCCGTCAACTGTACCGTCCTTCATCTCGTTACTATTGTCTCCTCCCGGTGCTTGCGGTAAGGCGAAAATATCGTCGAATATCGATGACGCCAAGGATAATTGACTTAAAAACGCGAAAGTTATCGATGGATCGCAATCACAAGGTCTCTCAAACCCGGGAATTGCCACGTGCGAGCCAAAATCCACAGTACCAAACAAAGAATGTGGCGCACGACCAGAATTTTCGATCACAGCCGGTTTAGGTTGTTGGTACCGTTTGGTGTCTGTCGCAAAAGTCGGCATCGGCATGCTCCAATGTTTAATACTTTGTCTCACAACCGCCGTTTATTGTTGGTTGTACCAAAGCAAGGTGTTGGACGACAACGTCGGCCACTGGTATCACATCAGCTTTCGAATGGTTTAATGGCGCATCTGCATCCGTGGTAGCTGGCGATATACTGGCGGTGGACATGAGGTTAGCTGACGGATTGTCAACGCTTTTCCGAGTCGTGGGGCCTTAACTTGCCTATTACGGCACGGTACTTGTACAAGGATCGCCATCCGAAATCCGACTCGTCCGATCCTTCACAAATATTAAACCTTGTATCTTGGCTGAAACCCAGTGTGAGCTCGCTTAACTGGACTGATGTCCATCCTCACCGCAGTTTCTTCGTTCCTACCAGTGAAACATAGTTTCCGTTCCAACGCATACAAAGATCGCTCAACGTCCTATTCAATTTCGCAAGGCACTGTGCCTTGCGGAACATTCAAGCGCCCAATCCGAACGGCACCCGAGTCGATTGGTGCCTCCAAGGTGCTTTTTATCCTCCTTCAAATTGAGCTCCGGTCCGTGCCTCGCCTCAGGGCTAACTCGAGTCCAAAAGATCATACCAACAGATGCCCCTATATATCCAAATCACCAACCAGATCACCTTCCCATCCCTCTGCGATCGCATTACCATTCCGACAGCAATGTCCGCCAACGAGCCCCAATTCACCACCGCCGAAGCCCCATTCAATGATCCAAAAGCAGACGTGATCCTACGTTCATCCGACAACATCGACTTCCGCACATTCAAATCCTTGCTCAGTCTGGCATCGACGGTATTCGATGACATGTTCGGTTGGCCACAGCCGCCCGCTGCAGGGAGCGATGACACCAAAAGAACGATTGAAGCCGGTCAGCTCCCTGTGGTTACGGTTTCGGAGCCCAGCAGGACCGTGCGCAACGTTCTGATGTTTTGTCATCCCAAGTGCTCACCGGAGTTGGACAATATATCTGAGATAAATGAAGTGACGGCTATGGGCTTGAAATATGATATGGAAGGATTGGTGGGGCACGCAAGGCAGAGTGCCAAGAGGCTCTCCTTGGAAGTTATGAAAGAGCCCATCCGTGCTTACGCCATCGCATGCCGGTACAAACTAAAGCAGGAGATGAAGTTGGCCGCGAAAGCGACACTTGCCCTTCCATTGTCAAATCGCTCGTCCCCAGTAGAGTTAGAATTGATTTCAGCGGCCGACCTCCAGCGTGTCATCGCGTATCATGATAGTTGTGCCAAGGCGACCGTGATGCTCGGCTCGACGACCGTCTTACACTGTCAACCAAGATTTGACTGGATTTATAGCCAGTTAGATTGCACTTGCAAGAAAAAATTCTATCACAATAGACAATATCCCACATGGTGGGTGGAGTATGCGCAGAAGGTAGATGCAGCATTGCAGATCCAACCGTGCGGAGACACGGTACGAAACACCCAGGGTTTACTGGATGAGACGGCGAAAGCGGCAATGGAATGCAATAAATGCATTGAAAAAGCCTTAGCCGATATTCATCGATTTAACGAAAATCTTGCACTTGCGGTGGAAGAAGCAGTCTCGAAGGTAATGGTTATTGTTGCTTTCTGCGATCTGCTTCTGATGGGTCATTTGAATCCACAGGTAAACCTTGAGATCGGGTTTTAAGTAAATTCTGAGTGAAAGCAAACTCCAGAGAGGTAAGAGTCACATCTCACCACCGCTGCGGCAGACCCACGGCTGATCCTAGGTCACTGCAATACGGCTCCGCCAGTTATCTCATTCTTGAATATGCATGTGGGTTGACTGTGAAATAATCAGACTAGGAAATAATCAGACTAGGAGATAGTTTGAACGCACGAGTTGTTTGTGTCCTGGATAGCGGCCCAGCACGTTGGCAAGCGTTTGGTCATGATCAAATTTCAAATAGTCCAATATATGTAACTGTGATTTTCAGATAAGTTTTGAAAATAGGCTTGTCGAGGATTGGTTGACTGTTCCTGTGAAGCAGAAACAACAAGTCCGATTATCAATCCTGCGCTCACACTGGCACGTGACAAGTGCGTTGAGGTGTGGCAGACGGGCTTCTCGGAGGCCTCTGATTGTGAATTCTTCTTCCCTTCTGTCTGGAGCCAAGCACGAAATATTTCATGGATGTGCAAACGCACATCGTCCCATTTCAAACTCAGCCAACTCCATCACAGCGAACTGAACATGGAAAAATGAAAACAATCTACTTAGTCTCACACAAGAAACAATGGATATGATGATCAACAGACTTGCGGATGGAATGGGTGGGCAGCCGGGAGTTTTACCTTTACTGAAGTTATCGACATGTTCGGGTTAAATCACATCGTTACTCCACATAATATGCCGCACATCTGGAGTATCGAGGTTTCGAAACTTGAATTTAAAATGACCCCATGTTTTTGTAAGTGGCCTGTACCTCCATTCAACAGCGCAATATGTCTAATGAATCACTTGGCGATAGCATCGCTGGTGGATAACTATGCCAAGAACTTCGATCGTTCGAGTAAGGCTTTGTGCAGAACCGCTCTCGATTTTATCCTCGACGAATGTTTGACTGTGCTGGTGAGTTTAATGAGCTTCTTGTCTGTGATATTGGCGATGAACCTTCGACATCTCAGAAACTTTGATCGCGCAGCTAAGAAGGCCAGTGACCGTCAACAGAAAACTCCTACCCCTTGCGATGATATCCGAATATATGGCGAAGTCACCTTTAATCACGAAGTACACCCTCGATCGAAAACCCAACCGACCTTCGCGCGCGCAGAGTTACAGTTACCGGTCGTCTCAACTATGGAATTGGTCGCGTCATCGATGCTAACAGCGCCAAAACACAGCAGCGACGCCGCTTCCAATCCTTCCTAGTGATTGTTGAAGCCAAAGTCCAGTTCTCCGTTGGCCAAGCCCTCCCGCAACTACTTGTGTATCTTGCACGCCTTCATCAGTCTCGACGGTAACGCAACCGAACTGATGTGTCTGTCCATGGCAACTCTTATGATGGATACCAATTCGTCTTCGTAGCTATCACACATAACGGAACTGTCAAGATTAGCAGAGTATTGGATGTGCTTCCAGGGGACATGGCGAAGGTGCTAGGGTGGTTGAAATATTTATTGGAAACGACAGCAGCGACGAGTCCTAATCTAAAGCCAGAAACGAATAGAGAGGATCCCGATGACCCCCCGATTGATGTGGACGATAATGACTACATAAATCCACCGGAGGATGACGAAGAGATGCAGGGTTAGTGATTCGAATCCAAGCCTTGGCTAGTGCCTTTGCTTGATGTGATACTGGTAGGGTTGGCCAAGGGGCAGGCGCTGGAGTTTTCTATGAAACTGGGCACCTGGTGGCAACAGGTGGCAACCCCGGGTTTACCCAATCAGACTAGAGTTTGGGCTGAAAAACCAAGGTGCTCAATCCCCTGATTTGAAACCGATAAATTTTTCCGTGACCTCGACTCTAGTAAAAATTCCTACTGTGGAATCATTCGTACACCAGTCAATATTCATCGACTGTGATCCCCGCGCGTCGCAAGAAACCAACAATTCCGAAGGGTTGCTTTCTAGTCCTGTTTGAAATACTTACCTCTAGATGACGATCGATCATCGCACTCCAGATCCCCGAGCCAACGTCCTCCTTGTGTGGCGCTAGTTTATAAGCCTCCGATGAATACCTTTAAGTCTAGTCGGGACCTTGTTCCGGTAAATAGTCAAAGTCAGCGTCTCGTGCGGCCCTTGGGTTGCTCGACTGCTCCCCTGCCTAATGGACACTCTCGTTAGCTGTGGGCTGGAACCAACACTACCTTGGCCCAAGATTTCAAAACAAACCATGACGATGACACCCGACTCCCGCTCCCGCTTTCAGTCCGGATTAAATTCCGGTCGTCCTCTTTTCAAACAAGAACCAGTTCCCAACGTCTCACTGTGTTTTCACTCCTTGATCCCATACATCATTCTCCATCTTACCCATATATCTCTACATCCACAACCTCACCCTTTCATCCTTTCACGCACCTTATACCTACCCAACTCACAATGATGCTCCCCACCTTTTCCCTTGCACTGTCTCTGGTCGCCCTCGCAACCATTTCCTCTATCGCTGTCAACGCTCTCCCCACCCAAAATCACATCTCCCTCATTAATGCTCCTTTGACGTCGGCCTTGTCACGCAGGATCGTGTACAGCCCACGTATCATAAGCCCCGCTCTGGGCGACATCTGGAATGCTGGGAGTTGGGCTGAAGTTACGTGGTTCGTTTCCTATTCTTTCCTTCAGCGATGTTCTTCTGTTCTTTTCTCTTATATCCTCACTGCACACTCGGTTTCAATTTCGGTTATATATAATATCTTTGCATATCGTGGCTAATCTTAACCTTGCGTCAGGGATACGAGAGACATACCTGAGGAGAGCAACGCCGAAGGCAAGATTCTACTCGGATACGCCCAAGACGGGTCCAGGAACGAACATCTCGACACCGGTGTGTACAATACCGACCCTACACCTCGTACCTTCGTACGCCACTTACAAGTGATCGACTTTTTTTCTGGTACAGAACACCCGCTCGCAGAATCCTTCCTACTCTCGGCTGGCTCGGTCAAAGTATTCGTACCAAATGTTGAACCGCGGGACAATTATATAGTTGATCGTGAGTCCTGTCCTCCCTCTTTCTGTTGAATCCTTTTCAATCAACCTGACGTGTTATTTATGATTAGTGTCGGGTGACGCGGACTCTAAAAGCGACCAGTTTAGCATCTCTTCCTGATCCCAACGCTGCTCGCCCTGAATCACTCCTCGGCTGGTCCGAACTAGCACGATATATGTTACGCCCTGCTGTCGACTGCAACTTATGTTATAATAATGACGAGTTTGTCTTTTGCGGTCATACAATGTTGGAGATCTGAATTATTGAGATAGTACTGTAGTCGACTTTGTCACATGAAAGCGCTATGCCAGTGTAGGCTGCAGCCGGGAAGCATTATATCGGATAAGTAACAAACTGCTTCTGCGAAGCGCTCTTGGTCCGCAAAAGACAAGAGTAGAATGCAGCCCCACACATGCAGATGTCGGCATCTACGCGGGTCCGAATTTCGAGGATGAGGCAGACTTGGTATGCGGAAAAACTTGCAAAGGAATTCTAGATCAGAAAAATATCCTCGTGTTAGAAATTTGAAGATGCGAATCGTCTACCGTGACCACCCGCTCGGAGGATCCCTCCGCTGCAGCTGAGGATGACTCGCTTTTGCTGCTTAGTAGATTAGCCGTGCCGCGAAGCCAAGATCAAGACTCTAGATCTTATATTTTAGTACGGAACATAAATTATTTGCCACTGTTGACCTCCAAACAGGCGCCGGCGCCACCCTTCTCTCCTTATGCGACAGCCATCCAAATTTTCTTTGGACCCTATTGTAGCCTATTGTGCAGAGCCAACATTGGTCGCATCTTAGACTGCTAAATCGATCTAATTGGCCCCACCACTTTGGCGCTCGCTTAATGAACCGAATACGGCATGGCCGGCATCCCAAAAGTATAACCGTCACGCTCACCAAAAGAAGGCCACAGCCCCTGGCTTCACGTGACGGTTTCTTTGGCATAACAAGAGTTTCGATTGTGCTCTCCGACCGCTCTCTGAAGTCCGAAAACCTGGCTGTAATGATCGCAGGGTTGCTTTGTCTATGGGATACAAGTTATTGGCTGCTTTAATCGCTACGTGCTTCCCAAAAAGTACCCGAAGATAGTTGGTGGCAACGCCACTGGCGTCGCCTCGGCCAAAGCGTCCGCCATTTGGACCTACCCTTGAAACGTGCCTCGTATCTCGCCATAATCAGCTTCTTTCTCATCGATAATCATTCCTATATTGAATCGTTCATCGGCACTATTTTACGCAGTTTTATTGAATTCAGTAACGCCTGTCGCCTCGAAACTCCGCTTGAGTGTGATTGGATATGTTATTCCCTTATCCCTCCAGATCTGCATCGTGACCCTCCATTGTACTTTTTTTCATACCAACAATAGAAATAGGGCACGAGGCCGATTTATCCCAAGGACATATAAAAACCCACACGACTTCCCGCCTTTCCCCTCACTTCTTCCTTCCACCCATCACACTCAGCACTCGCCGCCCTCTCTGCTTCTTCTCTTTGCTCCCCCCTATCCAAAAATGCCGTCGCTTGCATTACGGCCTCGGCGACTGGCATCCTGCCACTCGCGAGGACGACTCTCCCAGAAGGACCGCCGCAGAGACAACATCCATGTTCTATCCATATCTCTTTGGTATATCGCATATCATCCCGTTCTTATGACGTTGCCGACATCCGTACATACTTAGAACCGACTCCACTAACTTGTGGGCGACACCTTCAAGTTGAACATCGCTTCTTCAAGCCCAGGATTACTGTCAACCATTACTGTCAACATTCAGCGCCACGGTTGCCATCTGCAGGTCGAGCATTCCACCACCTTCATAGGAGACCCACGACTCTCCACAGTATCAAGGTACGTGTCTTCCTGTATATTATGTTCTGTCGTTCACTGTTTAAAGCTTCAATTACACCTCACCAAACACTGTCAATACATCAATGCACTGTCGACAATGTTGGCCACCGACATGGTCAACTGTCCGCATAGGCTCGCCACACTGTCAACCTCCAACAACTGTCAACCCACCTTCGGCGATGCAGGTTCACCCCTTTCCCGTCGGCAACATCGACCCATCGACGCCACCAATGCACTGTCAATACCTTCAATGCACTGTCGACAACTTTTTCCACCGACTCGGATACCGTCAATGGCCTACATAGGCTCGCCACACTGTCAACCCACCTTCGGCGACACACTGTCAACACCGTCAATATACTGTCGACTGCCCCCCACACGGATAACGGCCGGTCATACTGTCGACAGCCTTCGGAATTTTCGGACCAGGCCGGTCTCGTCAATACTCGACTACGACTACACGGGCCGACCTTCGACTTCCATCTCCCGACGACGATTGTCATCCTTGGCGATCAAAAACCTTCCGAACTCGTGATTCCACCATGCCTTTGGGCAGTGGCAGGATTCATCGGGTTTGAGTCATGACGGTCCTGCTGGCGAGGCGTCAGTGGGACCCGAACTCGGAGGGTCATATATCATGTCCTCAGACTTGATAATTTTTGGGCCCCCAGGAGGGGGTTTCCCCCCTCAGCCACTTCCGAACTCGTTGTTCCACCGCGCCTTTGGGTAGTGACAGGAATCCGCGGGGTGGGAGTCATGATGGTCTTACTGGTGGCCTGGGCTGCCAGTTGGACCTGAACTCCCCGGGTGGACTCTACCTTGTCTTCGGACTTGATAATTTTTTAAAACCCCTCTCTTTGAGAGGCTCTCGTTTCGTCCAGAAGCTATCGGTGCGGCCTACCACGGTGAGGTTATGTACTTGTTCGTCAAAAAGTACTTATCCACAAGTCTTCCAGGAATTATATATGCGTGTCGGTCTGTTTCTTGGTTTCTTGGAACGGTTTGATACATCTGTCTTTGCGGTTTAGTGCCAAGAGTCATGGGAATACAGAATCAGATATTTAATTCTCATCTTCGCTGTAAAGAGGTTATGGTAGACTAGATGTTAAAGTCGGAGCACAGCGCAAGCTGGAAAGCATGTCATGTACTTAACAGATGCCATGTCGGAGACATAAGAAATGTGCTCCCGACGATACACAAGTTGTACGATGTCACACGCGCCTCGGTTGTCTATCAGAGAGGAATTAGAGCATACCATCACCTATTGAGCCTCCACATCTCATCTTTAGTCATGACAAGTTCTTCCCTTCTGGCTGCCTCCATGAAAGACGCGAGTTGATCTATCGTCCGGTCATACCCAGGTGCCAACTTAAGCATAGCCTGGATTCGATCCAGGCTAAGCGAGCCTAGATTTGTGAGCATTCCTTCGATAAACTGGGAGCCATGAGTGAGCGTCGACGTCGATAAGCTGGGAAAGTTAATGGTATGAACCTTCCAGTAAACCCTCATCTGTTCAGCTTGTTGTTGGTGTATGCTTGATGCTGGCGGTAAATCATCTGTTACAGGGGCTATACCGGCGCATGCTCGATGAGCGGCTAAATACGGATTCTTGGTAAAATTTGTCGCACCTGGTCTTGATATGGCGGGTCTTGCGCCAGGAGTTGGATCCTCCGCTACCTCCAGCAAGCGGAATGAGTTCTCCGTGTCTTCCTTGAGAACGCCTAAGTCAAGCCATGTTGCAAGCGCTTTCAAAGCGGAGCTTCTGTCGACCGACCCGACCCGTGGAATAAGGTTGTCCAAGGACCATACATCTAACAAATAAAGGGTGGATCAAGTTAGAATAAACCAAACTATGAAGGACTTACTTTTCTCCGAGAATAGCTCAATGAAAGCAGCTTCCAGCGGAGCCACATCGGCTACAACTTTTCGATCCTCGAGCTGAAGCTCCAAGTGAACTGTGCCGAGATGAGGAAGCCAGCGAAGCTTTTTGTCTGGTTTAAAGGTCGAGAATTCCTTCGCGTATTGTGCCTGAAGTCTATATAGACGATGAGTGATCTCGCGAGTGAAGTTATATTTGGAAGAGCTAGGCCAAGACGCACTTCTCGAACTGGCCAGGCATCACAATACTGCTTGACTCCAGCGTTGGCCAGAAATGTCGTGATATGATTGTCGGGTGCATAATCGACTATTTGTCCCAGCATCATTTCGACATACACAGGTCGGAGTTACGGAAAAGACGTACCGCATGCTGAGATTGAACATGCTGGTCTATTCGTTTTGAATCCGTCATATCCCTCAACATTACCTCGCACACTTGCAACGCAGCTTCACCAAACCGTATCTTCAAGATCTCGATATTTCGGCGCTGGCAATGAAGCAACAATAAAAATCGCCATTCGGGAGATGAATAAAAAAGCCTAACCTCTTTCTCGAAATTGCCATCTTTCACTGCTAATAATCTCTGAGCTAGCAAGACTTGTAGCTCCTTCACAAACAGATCCTTCGAGTCGTAAATGCTGACCAGCGTACTGATGACATCGCTCGGCTTGTTCGCCCGGAAATCTGCAGTGCTGTTTGGTCAAAAAGAATTTCATTGGTGTACGTTGTATGGCTCTTACCGGGCCCGGCATCGATGGGTTCTGGTTCCCAATTCGGGTCAGTGTAGTCTTCAGTTTCAGGCTGCTGTAATGGGTGGATAGGCTCATTTTCGTCGACAAGGGAGTCCCCGCTCTCGCCGTCTCCGACAAGGCTCGCCACAATGCTTCGTATTGTGTCTGGTCGCTCTCTGAAGGGAAACCCGCAAGTCAATGTGATATTAGTTAAAAGATAAGCAATTGTGGGGACCCACCGCAAATACCGTCGAATTGGGTCCGCTACTTTAAACAGTAGTACCCCAGGTGGATCTATGACGCGTAAACACCGGATGGTTGATACATATTGCGTGAGAATATCTTTCGTGTCTGCGCCTGGGTGAAGTAATCGCATCTCGTTCCTGCAAAGGATAGGTCACCATCGTACGACAAAGGAGAAGATAAAGAGACTTACGCTCTACGCAATGTACGCACAAGCTCTGCACGTTGATCGACGCGTTGGAGGCATTCCTAATGATGAAATTAACCACTATCCCCAAAATTTCCGTGACGAAAGAAGAGAAAGAACCTTCAAGTCCTGTAAAGCCCCCATGGAATCCGGATAATCAATGATAATAGAGAAAATTTCCCTTGTCCTGCATATACGCAATTTCAGATCAAACAGAGTCACAGGCAGGGTTGAGCCACATACCTGAGATCGCATAATGTCTTACTCATGTGGAAATCAAATCTCTGACCCGGGCCTTGTAGCATCAAGGCCGCATCTTCCACTATCGCCAAATATGTCAGCTCTGCGTATTCTAGTGACGAATCATACGTACTAGTCTTTGCGCCCCTCGCATATGGCGAAAACATCCACTTGACAACCTTCTTCGACATCCAGTCCCTCAAATTAGGCAATACCGGCTCCGCCCACTGACCCGCGCAAGTTTTTACAACGTGAGACTCAATATGTTGATACACAACGCTAGCAATGAGTGCCTCGTATCGATCGAAGAGACCGAGTGTCTCAAATGCTGCCCACATATGTGGTCTCGCATCTACGACAGAGTCGGTAGATACTGAAGGGAGAGTGGATGCACAAAGAGCTTTAAAGCCCCGGGCGAAAGACGGTGGGAGGATCGAGAAGAGGTGGGTTTGGAAGGTTAGTGTGTACGCATCACGGATAGTATGACCCAATCTGAATCATTGCGTAAAATGAGCATATATTGCAGAAGCATAGGAGGTAGAAAAATTAGAGGTAATATGGAAGTTCGAAGGAATGAAGAATATATATGCAGCACTCACTCTGGTATGGGGGCCCAGGCATCATACCATTCCACCAGACGAAGCACCAGCTTTGCTATGATCTCAGGGTCCATGAGTTGCTGTTAAAACTATAAGTAAGAGGACGCCCAAGTATGAGCATTGTTTTCCAACCTCGTAATGAGACATGTAGGTTGTGACTTCCCGAGTGATCAGATATTGGTGTTTGCGTATGTCGTCTACGAATACCCTGGTCAATATCTATTTTTTCGTTGCATCATATAGAACACAACATACCCATGTACACCTCTAACATGACAGGCAATCTCCTAGCCTGATTAACCGCAGCGAATGCATTTTTGATGTCCACTAAGTCTGCATGCCACGTGCGGTTAGATACGTCGTCAAAAGGTCATATCTCCGACGAGGAACTCACTATATTGTCTGAGAGATGCTGGATCCGATATATCTTTGGGACGTAAGAACTCAGTCGCGACTTCCCAAGCCTGTTCGGAACTTCTGTGAGCTGACAAGTGGTCGATCACTCAAGCTGGACGCACTCGGCTGAATGTCATGAGCCCTGAGATGCCAGAACCGCCTTTGTTCATGCGGTTGAACGACTCTTGCCATTTTGCCGCTACTTGGGCGCGCAAAGCGGTCGTGGCCATGGCAGAGCATGCAGTGGGCAACTTGAAAGGCGCGACTTGAAATGAAAGTCAAAGCCACGTGAGGTCAACCGATAAATATTAAACGTGATACACTAGATCATTTTATCCATAACTGCAATATTAACATTCCTTGATCTGTATTACATGTATGTAACAATACCCGCGGTGACGAGTAAATTATCCAAATTCTCTACAAGTGGCAGCGAACTCTACTGAAGATTGAAGTCCATTGTTTATCGTACCTAGTCAGTTCTAGCTTTCTCCAAATGCTCCTTCAAGAACTCATCAACAGAATCAAACAGCTCCTTTCCATGGACGGTCTCTGCATCCGGCTCGTAATCAAATGAATGCTCCTTCCCTTCTTGCACGCTCAAGGTGACATTGACACCCACATCCTCCAATCGTCTATGCATGTACCGTGATTCGTGCACAAGAACCGCAGTATCTAATGTCCCGTGCACTAGGTATGCAGGGGGCCAGTCAGAAATGGTGGCGAATTGGGGGAAGAGTAGATGGTGTCGTTCTGGTATGAGTTGTTTGAGGCGATCGTTTATTGCATCATAATAGTCAGATCCGGTGGAGTGGGCAAGATCGGTTTTGTCCGAGGCAAGCGCTTTTCGGAGAATGTCGCTGAGGCCGTGTTCCCCCGTGAGATAGTCCACCAGAACGCCAAGCTGCAAATACAGACGTGACAAAAGCATGCGAGGATTCGCAGGAAATCCGGGCATGGGCGAGGAAGATGGATTATATGCCAGAGGCGAATCGGAGATCACCTCTAAAGAGTCGGCGAATGGATACATATATTCTGAGTAGTCGGCGGGGTCAAGGATCTCTCGACCTCTGAAGAATGGGACTGTCTTCTTCGTCAGATATTGTGGAGTCTGAAGAAGCATTATGGGCGTCGAGCGAATATATGATATAATAAGTACCCACCAGATAGTCACCTCCCATTGCATAGAGTAAAACAATTGCTTTTGGTTTGGGGGACACATGCATTGCGGACCAATATGTGGCTTGCCCACCCGCGCTAGAGCCCGCAACGGCAATGGCATTGGGATCCACGCCAAATCGTGCCAATGTCCCGTCTGCTGCTGCTGCACTCAATTTCGAGTTTAATTCTCCCGAAATGAATCGAAAAATGTCTTTGATGTCGTCGATTATGTCGTGCCCGGTTGCTGGAGGCATCAATCTGTAGTCCGCAGACATGAACACGTATCCTGCTGCAGTGACACGTTCTTACATAAGGCTAGAGTCAGATCTCGTTACAGCATGGGCGGTGTGTACAATAGGTGACAATGTGAACTAACTTTGCAGCCATTGAGGGAACCAGCTCTTTCTGTTCCCAACCGTCAAACCCCCTCCATGAAAATACAACAACGCTGGCACGATGGCGGGATCATGATTGCCATTCCGATTTGCCGCATTAGCTACTCTGGAATCAGGTGGTAACGATGGCGGGTAGACGTCGAGATAGATCGGCGCGCCATGGACGACCTTGTACGCAAAAGTAAACGGTGCGAGCTCGGGAGTTGTATTCGGTGTGTGCGCCATGAATAAGCACCAATACACGGCAATACAAATGGCGATGGCTAGACAGGAGAATTTAGGTCTGAACAGCCTGCGAACGAAGCCAGGAGACAACAAGGGGAGCATTGGACGGCATTCTGGTTACTCTTTGCTTGTTACGCCTGTCGGCCCCCCGACTACTGGCACCGTTTCAAAATTCAATTCGGGGTCCCGCTTCGCTTTCAACGGATTCCCCAACCTCAAATACACACAAACGTCAGGAGGGATATGAAGAACTACGTTGCCAAGGACAGGAATACCCATGTCGAAATATCCAACGTCGCCTGTTACATGTATTTTTTTGATTTTTTTGAAGAGCTGGTTTCAGCTTTGGCCTTTACTAAATAATAGAAGCTCTGGCTTGGCATCCATCTCTGGGCTAAGCCTTATTTTAGCCATAACTGCCGTATTTACTTAGCCTGCTTTTGACTTGGGTTGGCCAAAGCCATGGTCTCAGAATCGTCTAAATCAGGCTGATCAGTCCAGAAATGGACATCGATCTTGAAGTTGGAAATTTATTCAGCTTGCGACTGACTAACTTGTTCGCCCCACAGCTGTTGTCTCTAGGCCTTTGGTAATACCTTCTGAAGGTTTAGGCCGCCCCCAGCCACTGCTTTGATTCTGCTTGCGTTCTTTGATGTCCGTGAACTCAAGCATTGAACGCACAACCGGGTATTGTGAGTCCACGGCAGTATCTCCGTCAAACCTCGGGCGTCACTGATGCACAAGCTCAGATGTCGGTACGACGAGCTTCCTGATTCAAATCGCCTTCCTTCCAGCATCGAAGTTGTCATGTCGCATGACCACTCCAAAGTAGAAATCGAAGTCATCAATTGCTTCGAGCTTTACTGAGAGAACGGCTCTCAGGAAAAAGCCCTGTGGAAGATCCCTATTGCTGCCATCAAGCTTAACGTGCCATCCGACAAGCCGAGATCACAATGGACCGCAATCGCGAGTCCTTGTAGCCTGCCGCACTGCATTTGGATTCAGACTGACACCATGGCCACCCGCGGCTGACTCCTATTCCAGCAGCTACATAAACCCCTCGCTAGCGACATGACGTGATTTCATACCTCTTATCCTGACTCCCATCATATCGAATCAGACTGCCCCTCTTTGCAACTTTCTGACTATCACATCTTTGTTTTTGTCACTATGTCTCAATCTCCGTTCGACGAGCAGAGTAGTACAGTAACTCCTTGGTCCCACGTCTGGCCATATAATCAGCACGAGGCGGCTGTCCTCGCTGGCTTGGAACATGCCCACTCGATCACAACGAATGGTAACGAGCGGGAGACCGGCTCTCTCTCGCCATCATCCGATACCCATCTACCAAAGACAATATTAACTATGATGGATCGTCACGACTGCCAGTCGATGTTATCCGTTAACATGCTCGCTACCAGACCTACGTTTTCCCAGATTTTCATTATGGCTCACACCTCTGCTAATGACGAAGTGGATCCCACAACCACTCGCCATCGCTTGCCGAAACGTAAATTTATCGGCCACGATGACTGCAAAGGTCAAATCCCAGGACCTCCATTCCTTCTTCCCCAGCGACGCAAATTTTTTACCCAAATTCCTGTAATTCGAGAGGACTCGATGGAATCTCCACCATGCTCTTCAACCGTAGACGCAAAACATAGGGATCTGGATGGCTCGATGAGCCCCCATGGCTGCCAATGCCCCACGGAAAGCCCCAACGTACAAGCTGGCAAAATTTCGCACTCCGTTGGCGATGGCCAAGTCAAACCCGACGGTCAGATGGCGTTACCGGCTCGGAAGGATTCCCCAGGCATGTTTTACGGTAATAGACAAATAAACATTACTAACGTTTTCACTTAGTGACGAAGGCCCAAAAAACTTGCATCCTGAGACTCTGCCGTGCTTGGATGACTTTTGGCGCTCCTTTAAGTATCATTGCAATCCGGCTGCGCTTCCTGGCGCAGGTTTTTGGTGTTTCTCTCGTCGTCATTGGTACCCCAAGTGCCATCATGTGTGTTTTCCGAGGCTTGGACGACACGAAACGGCCCGAAATCTATTATGTCCAATGTGATCGTCGTCTCTCGCTCCGGAAACTTCGTCAGGTCGACGTTATTTCAGAACAGCTTGTGGACTGTGCCACGCACTCCCTGGGGACCACCATGCACCTCCGCATTGAAAACACTATCGGCCAACTGGACAAAGTTTTATTGGAAGAACGGAAACATAAGTCCACTGCACTCACGCGGGTGTTCAAGCGTCTCATTCTTTCTGTATACTCTTTCGGTTTTCGTCCAGGCGAAGCAAAGGCCCATATAGAACCACGCCGAGGTAAAATTACATGACACTACATTGGAACGGCGGGCCGTCTCTGATTTAGAATCTATGGAACATTAAAATGGCTTATGAATATCATACACAACACGGTCGGAGAAGGTCGAAAACGTTAGATATCGAGTTGGACTCCTGAGGTTATTGCCCCACCAATATTTTCCGGACTCTCGCGGTTGTATGGAAGGTTGAGGGGGTTACAGAAGACGAAATAAGTACCTCAGTGTTTATCCCGTAGGTAGAACTATCTGGAATAATTAAAACTCCGCGGTCATTGGATACCATTTTGGTCAGAAAGATGGGAATTGCAGCTTCAGTAAACGGTGATAAAGCATAGCAGATATTAAAAGATCGGACAGCTGAAATAATATACATGAGGAGCTCACTATGTCATTATTTCCCTGCCGGTTCGTGAACATCCAAGGTCAGAGTTGGTACATCAAATAACGTTCGAGACGAGTGATTTTCGTGGAGATCTATAGAATGGCCCGTTAGTGTGTTCGGTAGGTGAAATTTATACGCCAGTCCGGTGGTCAACCTAACAAGCACTCAAGCAGGCTCTGCACACACAATCATTGCAATTGACTGTTGCTTCAGGGTAAACAAGAATCAGACCGATTGGAAATGTGACATGTGCACCGTATCTTTAAGAAGTCTCCACTAAAGAACAATTCCTATACACCACTACTGAGAAATCGATCAGTAACGCTGGGAGCAGAAATCAAAGCACATCGTACTAACAATTGCTTCACATCAAGCATCTTCTCACCATTTCCTCACAGTCACCCGCTTCTAACCTCCGCAATCAGTCCACATTCATGGCACTAGCAGCCCGCTGCTCCAGCATGCGAGAGACTCGATCGGAGAGAGGAGATTCTGAGTCGTCATCCCAGGATCTCCAAATGACATTTCTAAGACTGGGTATGCGTTCAACGCATTCAACCAGGTCGTCTTCAGATATAGCAGAGATATGAAGTGTGCATAGGGAGCAGGATGAGCGATCAAGCAGAGCAAAAAGCTCCGACTTTTGCCAGGAATCCTCAATCCAAAACGAAAAATTGCCTTCCTGCAACCGAGGCAGCGTGAGGTTATTCCACATACATCCGATCTCCGACCCGTGTAGGTTAAGCTCCAATGAGACTAGGTTTGGCATTAATACGCGGGGACGAGTGACTTGATCGTACCAGCCTGATATACCCCGGAGGTGCAAACGCGATAGATTGTGACATTGGCGAAAAATGCTAAAACACTCGTTGAGAGGGGTGGATGCCACATCAAATTCCGTTAACTGGGCCCACGGAAAGTGAACGGTATCTAGGCTAAACTCGTAGTGCATGACGGAAAGATTGCGTATGCGAGTGGCTGAATCAGATATATGCAATGGTTGCCCATCCACATCATTTGTAATGGCGATCTTGAGATCAGTCAACCCGGATATGTCCTGGTTGCCAACGAGTCTTTGAATCATTGACTGTGGTGCGAATATCAAGAGGTCCTTGATTTGTGGTGTGAATGGAACGAAAGCATTCATGAAGTCCTGCTCAGGTTGGGGATCGGGCAGGGCCATTTCGGCAATCTCAATGGACAACGGCAGGTTGCCCGATCTTCCTAGCCAAGTCGAGATCAAGCTCTTTGACGCCAGATCCACCCCGTTGCGGCCACCGACGGAAAGTGAATTCCATAGTCTCGGGGTCGACAACAAGATCGACCTTCAAGGACTGGATACTTGTGCCAATAGCATCGGTGCTTCTTGGACATCGATCTTAACGAATTTACTAGCGGGCAAGCAATGCACAAACACTTCTCCCCATAGCTCTGGTGGAATTCGTCGAGATGGACTCAGAAGCTGCCTGTGTGCTTCCCGAGATGCATGAACCTGGCCTTTATCTCGCAAAAGTGGCTGAAGCAACAAATTGAGTCGATGGATCTCTTCATCAAGCTGGCTGATGCGTTTGTCCTGCTCGGTTATTATTTGCGCAATGTCATGACGTTCATCCTCTGACGGGGCATAATTGGAGTTCAAATGATGTTGAAATGGGGAGTTCATCTGCAGAAGCGCGTTAGACAACGACAAGCTAAGAGCAAATGCCAATTTACCGCCGAACTCTTTAGAATTCCCCAAATATCGATCTGGAGGATAATGGCAGTGAATTTACAGGTAATTTAGGTCACTGTTGTTCACGAGGCTCCGCAAAATCTGACTGCTGAACGACCGTCGACAACCTCGGATACGCTGAAGCATGATGTCCGCTGCCAAGTTGAACTTTTCACATGTTGCTTACATAAGTGCACGTGTTACTCAACGCATTTCGCCAGACTCCCATTTTTGGTAGACTTTCATTTTCCGCACGAGTTCCTTCACGTTCTGGTTTGCTTCGATGACATCCGTTCTCAAGGCATCAAAAGCTTCAAGCACGAAAAATGGCTCTTCAACACCGGCTAAACGCAAAGGGAAAGCTATCCCTGAAGCACCTACATTAGTGGAGTCTTCCCCAGAAGAGGAAGATGAGGAAGAAAGTGACGATGAAGGTGTGGATGAGGAGGGTATGGAAAGACTAATGAAAGCTCTGGGACAGGATGGATTGGATGAGTTTGAGCAGGCGCAACTGCAAATGTTGGGTAGTGAGGGTGATGAGGGATGGGAGACAGACGAGGCAGCCGGCGAAGGAGAAGTCCGCGAGAGTGGTGAGGTCGATGAAGACGACGGAGAAAACGATAGTGATGAGGAGGTCGAGGACTCTGACGGTGAAAAAATTATTGGAGATCCGCATGACGACGACGAAGAGGAGGAGGAAGAACGCGACATTGCTTTGGACGATGTGGACGATTCGGTGGACGAGGATGTTGTTCCTCGTCAAAAAATTGAGGTTGATAATAAGGTGTGTGGTTGACTAGCCAAATTGCCGTTCTTTTGTGCTCATTGCAACTTCCAGGTCGCCCTTGAGCGAATCCGTGATACAATTCAACTCGACCCCTCACTGCCGTGGACCGAGACCTTGGCCGTCTCCTACTCTGAAACCATCGACGCCGATGTTGACGACGATCTCAAGCGTGAACTTGCCTTGTATGTGAAAAAAAACGCTCATAGTATCTGATTCATATTACTTATTTCTCGCCCCCGTTAGTTACAAGCAAGCTCTTCACAGTGCAGATAAAGCTCGTTCCCTTGCCGCAAAGCACAATTTCCCATTCACGCGTCCCTCAGACTACTTCGCTGAGATGGTCAAATCTGACTCGCATATGGAACGTATCCGGCAAAGGTTACTAGACGAAAGTGCTGGTATTAAGAAAGGCGAGGAGAAGAGACGTGAAAGAGAGGGAAAGAAGTTCGGGAAGCAGGTGCAGATTGAGAAAATAAAGGAAAGAGACAAGAGCAAAAAAGACATGGAGGAGAGGTTAAAAAGTCTCAAGCGCAGTACGTTTCAGATTTATTATTCACATTCCTCATGCGACGGTCAATTGAACCCTTGTAATTCAGAACGCAAAGGTGCATTGGACAACGTACAGGCAGATGATGAAGGCTTCGACGTCGCTGTCGAAGATGCGATTTCGGACCACCCCGCAAAACGAGGAAAAGGTGTGGGTGGCAACAAAATCAGCCGCACATCCAGAGACAAAAAATTCGGATTCGGTGGAGCTGGGAAGCGATCGAAGCAGAATGATCGGGCATCGACAGACAATTTTGAATCTGGACATGGTAAGGGTGGAAGAGGAGGCTTCCGTGGCCGAGGACGAGGCGGAGGGCGAGGTGGCACACGAGGTGGGAGAGGTGGAGGAAGCAAGCGGCCTGGAAAGGACAAACGGATGACTGCCCGCAGTAGAACCTGAGGCCTGAGACGTCGGTGGTTTTCAAATTGCAACATGCTCGCCGAGATACCTCAAACCGGCGGTTTGACTATTCCTCGGCTAATTTTATAATACACAATGGATGCATCCTCGGACGTGATAGCCAAATATATTTCCTTCGGAAATTGCAATTCTTTGAATGCATCGTGCAACCTACCAAGACGAATCAATCCAACATAAGGACAGCATTGGCGAACAACATACCAAGAGGTCGATATAGACTCGGCCAAAGAGCAAGGAACGACACATAGCGTTTCATCCTGTCATTCGAAACGGGATTAGCAGTTGGATCGGATACATGGGACAATAGAGTCACTGTTTGGGGTCGGCGGCCTTTCACGGCCCCTCTTGAGCACGACGCAAGGTCAATGACTTCTACGTCACTCCATTGCTGCGCTAGTACAATAAATTAGTGATGGGCAAATTTGTTTTGCACAAACGAACTCACCAAAGAGGATGTCATTGTAAGCTTGGAAGAGCGCTCCCGCCGCCCTTGGGTATTTGGGAAGGACAGATGAGAGAGCAGGATACTACAGGTCCTGTGTAAGATTCAGTAGGATTGACCAGGTTTGTCACTTACCGAAGGATGATTTTCCATGAATGATAGCCGACAAGGATATATGGTTGTTTGCGCGGCGAAGTTTCGAAGCACATCATAATGATGTGCTGACTCATCGACTTCTAGTCATCATCACTTGCGCCATTTTCGTGGCCTTGGCGTCTTCAATACGAGCGTATATATGATGGAGGCGATTGACAGGTTCGCAATTCACGTTCCTCTCGACCACATTGACCCATTACACCATGCTTACGGGCCAAAATCCACGGCTCGTCATATAGTGTCAAGCACCCACGCCCCTTCGGGAACATTTTACGCACATAATATCCAGCCGTTCCCTCATTGGACTCAATTGGCTGATGAACCTGGCCAACGAGGCGAGGATCAGACCACTCGTGTCAATGTCATTGACCCGACAACCCGGTAAACCTGCCGCACGTGTGCTCTAAAAACGGAATTTTACCGGCCCGTGTGTAAACAGACGTAATGAAGCCCCACCCTATCTGACGCACTATATAAACCTCCTGCTTCCATTTATTGCTAAAGCCCATTCCGCTATCTTCCATCCGCACAGTCATAATGGACGCTCAAGCCACTGTCAAAGCCGCCACCACCGCCCAGCCCAAGGCTGCTATCAGCATGAGTGAGTTACACGCTGCCGCAATGCTGCGGCGTTATGCGTTATCTTATTCTAACCATCTTCTTACCCGTCTAGACGCCATGAACCCATCGGTTCCTGCTAACAAGCAGACCGAATGCCAGAAAGCGAATCGCTTGCGTGGTGGAGGTGCTGGAAAGGTAAGCATATTGCCATTCCCTCTCGAATGGTTGTCAATGCAAGCGGCTGTGCTCATCCTATCTCTTCATATAGGACTGCTTCTTGGGCCTGGTCGAATGCTTCCTCTGCTTCGGTGAGTCTTTGCGATCATTTGTTACTTGTAATAGCATAATTGACCTGCCTATTAACAGAGTGCTGCAAGGTTCGTTGCGTTGACGGCTACAAGCTATTTGATTTGCTTATTTATTGCACAGGGATGCTGCGAATGCTTCGCGGATATCATCTGTAAGTTGCGATCTACATTACGCATGCATACCTTTACTTATTTCCATGTGCCTACTAGGCTGCCCTTGCGAGATGTGCTGCTAAATGCGCACCTTATACCTTAATGGAGACGAGCCTCTTAAGAACCTTTCTCGAGTAGACTGTTGTCTGTGCCTGTATGATGTACTGCAATGAATTCAGAAGTTGTTCTCCTTCATCCTTAATGCCATACCTGCGAAACCCAAGACGTCATGGCTGTGCAACTCCTTTCCGTTTTTCCGTTGATCGATTGTTACTGACCGAAGCTTCGATTTGATACTACTATATGCTAGTGACTCTCCTAACCAACACCAGCACACTATAAGACAAGACACCAGTTCCCTTACGCTACAAGATTATGTGACCTGAGTCACAGCATGCTCATACCAAATCTAAGAGTCCGTTGTCTACGTTACCACACTCCACACCACGATCTAGTGCATGCCCATCCTTTCTCCAGGTTCTCGCCCACCATCGCCTGCATCCTCCTTTAACATCAAAACACATATACCAGCGATAGCAAAAATTACGACGCTGGTATAGACGGGAAATGATCTGTCGATCATCAGGAGCGTGCCCCCCAACAATGGCGCGATCATGCCTCCTCTGTTCGCGCTGATGAGTTCGTGAGCAGCGTGAGCGAAGCTGAATAGACTCACATTCGAGATAAAGCAGACGCAATGCCACATGCTGTACCTCGCACTGTTGATCTGTGAGCTTCATGGTTGTGCTAGTGCAGCATACAATCAGGTACCTTTTGTCCCAAAAATCTCTGGTGTCCAGCTGTTGCGTCGACGAGATTTGTCATGAAGGAGTTTCAAACAAACGGCAATTCAGCACTCACCCATACAACACGGCGTACATAGTTGTTGCACAAAGACTGATGCCCACGGTGCTTGCTCGAATGGCTAGCGGACCATCCACTATCACGAACACGACACAGAAGATCGCCGTCACGAACGTACTCCATGCCAGCGATCCACGGCGACCCAATGGAGTCTCTACTAAATATGCGCCGAGCTGAAACGCGCATGTTAGCAGTCATCTACTGATGGAGAAATGGCAGGAAAACCAACGATCGGGCCTGGGCAACCGCCAAGGGTAAATATTAAAATATCCCAGAAAGTATCTTCTAATGTTTTAGGAGTATCGACGCCATCTTGGGAACCCGAACTAGTCTCAAGCAATTTGGGGAGAAACACGTTAAACATAGTATACGCTGGAAAGAATGTTAGTAAATGCATATGTAGGATTGATTCACGGAATATCGACGCACCAAGGGACACAGCAAACCACACCGTCCACATTAACAAAGTTGTCTTGATCCACTCTGGCGAAAGCACCATTGATACACGATCCAGCCAAGCCCATAACGGTCTCCGTATCCATCTCGGTAGAATTCCGCCTACTTTCTGCTGTACTTCGTACAGTGACCCTCTTCTCGAGGATGCAGATCCACGCCGCCTGTGCCGCCCACTGGTATTTGAGTATGACCGTGGCCGTACGTGCGACCGTGCAGATGGAGGTGGGTAAGGAGATGAGGGAGAGGTTTCTGGTGGTACGTCTTTGAATTCAGGCACATCGGGAGTGATATTTGTATACACGGTTGGGCGGACATTGAGTCCACGCTCGGTTGTCGGGGGATTTTCCGAAATAGGTGTTGCAAAAGTATGGCCTTGACTATCGAGAGAGTTGGGAGACTCGCCAGTGGAATGATAATTTTTCGTTCCGTTCGGCCCATTTTGCAGGAAATCGGCGCTAGATTGTGTGGTCATGGAAGGCTCATTGGACGGGTTAAGCGCATTGGCGTCGAAAACAGCCTCATTTCGAAGATTTGATGCTTCATGCGTTAAATTTCGACGTTCGTCAACTGGGCTATTGGTCAGGACGGGGACAGCGGTATCACAAGGCGGCGGACGGTTGTCGTCCACATCATCCAAGTCGAGTGGCAGTTCAGAGCCATTAAATCGAGAAATCAATTGCAAAGATTCCAAAGCCTCTTGAGCTCGTCCTGCATGTACCAAATATCGAGGCGACTCGTGTAGACGAAAGAATACTATGCGAGCTAGAAACATCGATAGGGTCTGAAGAGTAAAATTTGGTGAGATCATCGAGAAGAGCATGCTTAGGATACTACGTACAATTAAGCCTAAGGTCATAAGCATATACTGCCATCCATTGTTCTCCGTCTCCACTTCGCACGTCGCTTCTGACGCAGTACACGAGTGTTGAGGAACAACAAGAATGGCCACAATGGCAGATAACACAGCGCCGAACGAGAAAAACACCGAGAGTGCCGTGACAAGATATTGTTTACCTTTCGGCATATGCTCAAGAAGAAGTGTGCCATCCGTAGGCATTGATCCCTTGAGATTCGGGTGAGTAATTTGTTGCGGGGTTTGAGGGAAATGGCTTACACCGACGGCACTACCGAGAAAGAAGAGGAGAACACACAACGACACAAACGAAGTTGCGAAGGAAGCCATGAGACCAAATATGGAGGTAAAGAATAGCGTTGCATTAAAGGCCGTACTACGCCCCATGAGATCGGAACCTTCGGTTAGAAAATATAAGTTGCAGGCAGGCAGGAAATGGCTCTATAAACTCACATGTTCCCCAACCTATGGCACCAAACATCATGCCTGCGAACATAGAAGACGATAGCGTTCCGATATAACTATCCGGGACTGTGAGTGGAAGTGGGTGGGTAAGTGAGTGAGTGGAAGTTTAACGCCGCTGCATCCTTGCCTGCGTAATGCTGCTGTACACGGGGTAATATTATTGCAACTGCTTGAATCCACATCTGAATGGTAGGTTTAGGAGGCGGCCGAAGGAACAAAAATGTGCTCACATTATCTGCCATCCAACCTGAATAAGATGAGAAATCACAAATTAGTTCAGGTCGACCACATTTTGAAAGTTCGAAATGCAGGGCCCATTCAGTATTGGACCAAATAAGTAGTCTGCTTTTTGAAATATATCAACCTGCCAGGTTCGAAAAATTGCAGTGGTATTGGTTGTTTGACACATTGGATAGTTTATGGGTACTGGTGTATTTGCACCACGCGTAAGATATGGTCACGCACGACGCCAGATACCCCGCCTGCATTTAGACCACGAAAAGCTGAGTGCTCACCAAAACCACATAAAGATAACAAAGTCCATTGATAGCTCCCTGTTAATGGCCAAAAGAATTGATATCCAAGCGCGACTTAAATGGATCATATCACATACCCATGCCAATACGATCTATGGTCTTGTCCAGCGGTGTCCTGTCATCTTCTTCCATCATGGCATCATACTCGTTGTCGATCATTTGTTGCTGTTCCGTGCCTTCGTCGCCCTCGCCCTCGCTCGCGTCGTCTGGAAAGTAACTCGTTCTGACCGGATCCGCCCAAAAGCCGGAAGCCCGAGGTGTTATAGAACCCATTGTTGCATTCGTAAGATCAAGGTTATATGATCCAGGGCCGGCGAATTGCGCAATTCGACCTGCGTGTGATGAGTTTTGATAAAAAGCCTTTGGCTTGGTGGCTGTCGCGCCCAAACAGGGTAATAGCACCTCTGTCGGGCCCGAATCAGAATCCCGCTGTTGTGGAAACTTCGCTCGGCCCTGTTTTACCGTACATTTAGCGCCAGTAATTTACTGCGATGCCGTCAAGCCCCGCCGTGTCTAGTGACTCATGTAAGCGCAATTGGTGCAATTACATATAGCATTTTTACAACTTAAACTACATTGACAGGTACCGGTACAACCTTTTGGTCCATCTGATTCGAAACGGAACGGAACTGACATGTCGACTAGTAGTTGTTGCCAGTCTGTGAAAAGGTGATGTCAAAGGATGCAATTATGCAGTCATCGAGGCCTGACATACCGAACGATCAGCGCCATGTTCGGCCATGCCGGGATTCTTCGTGACCTTGCCTGCGGCCTTCTCGAGACCACCTGTATATCAAATAATATCAGCAACAGCCATTTCGCAAAAATTTGTTAACTTACCCATAATCTTATCAGCAGTGCTAGGCTTGGATCCACCAGTGTTTCCATACTGGTCATTGTTGGCGCCGTATCCCCCAGACTGCTCATTATCACCATATCCTCCTGACTGGCCGCCACGACCACCTCCTGATCCAAGTCCACCAGTGTTGCCTCCGCTGCTATATTGGTCTGATGACGCGTTGGCATTTCCCGAGTCAATGCCAGACTGATCATATCCTCCCGACTGGCCGCCACCACCACCTCCTGATCCGAGTCCACCAGTGTTGCCGCCGCCGCTATATTGGTTTGATGACGCGTTGGCATTTCCCGAGTCAATGCCAGACTGGTCATATCCTCCCGACTGGCCGCCACCACCACCTCCTGTGTTGCCGCCGCTACCATACTGGTCCGAGGAGCCATAGCCGGTTCCGTTTCCCTGCGTGCCTATTCCCTGACCAGTGGATCCTTGTTGGTTATCATATTGTCCACCCTGTCCTCCCGTGCCAGAGTCACCTGACTGCGCGTACGAGTCATTTCCTGAGCCAAATTGGTTGCCACTGTTGGTGTTCCTGCCTGCATTAAATAATATTGCATTCAGCGAAACAACACGACCAATTGCAGTCTACGCCACCCACCACTCGGGTTATTGTTTTGATCGCCCGAAAATTGGTTCGAATTGTCGTTGTTATCGTAAGACATGCTGAATTGTGTGGTGTGGTTGATGTTGGAATGTGAAGGTAAAACAAATGTCCATCAATCTTATATGTACAGTACTAAAGAGCCGTGAGACTCAGGGTCATAATGACGAGGTGCATGACGACGTTATTTAATATTAGGTCATTTCGATTCGAATGCGATCTATGATGCATTGGTCGGTAATCGTTGGATATCTAAGCAAACATGCATCAAGCCGAGGCCAACTTGAAGGCCAGCAGTGGAGCATTCATCCGTATAAATCACGTTCGAACCTATAAAATAACAAAAATAGGGGTTGCTTTGGGTTCAAATTGTGATCGTGTGATATATTATTAACAGGATACACTGGTTTGTGGTGGACTAGCAGCTGATGAACATGAGCGTAAATTAGCAAGATCATATTGCGAAGTTGCGAATCCCCGAAATGGTAATCTTCCATCTGTTTTCGTCCATTCGACCATCATGATGTCCATTTCATCTAGCAGTCATTTTCGGAATGAAATCCGCCCGACGACACATTAGCATGCTCTCCGCGGAACAACGTCGGCCGTATCAGGCCCAAATAATACTGTTGTTTAGTTCCTGTCCTGGCATCATTGGGTCAAACCTAAAGCCGATTGGCTTTATGCCCACAAGCCATGCAATTGCAGTAGCACCCAGTCGACCATTCTTTTGTCTTATTTACCCCTTATGGTTAAACTAACTCGGGGAGTCTTTGGCTGCTTGTTTACTATTGCGGTGTTTACAGCTTGGACTCAAGGCACAGATTTACAAAGAATGGACTTGATGTAGTTCAATTTCGATTATAGTTGTTCTGCCAACCCCTCTCTGGGCCTATACAGCTTGCCTTAGGGTTCATCCGTACGTGCCTGCGATGTCCGGATCTTCTACAAAACTATCTGCGCTAAACCTCCCGGAATGGCGTCGGGGTCTACCAACGGAAATCCTTTACCGTCATGGGTACGAGTGGCATGTTTCCAGATGTTCCAGTCAACTAGTATCACGTTAACTACGTAGGGGCTAATGCGGGATGAATCCTAGGTCACATACCTTCAGGAGATGCTTAACGGCCTTGCAACATTCTACCCACTGAAAAGCTACATCGAGCTGTTGAAACGAAACTTCCTTCAAAAGCTTGTTAACATACACAAATTTGGTGACATGATGTCAGATGGATACATATGTACTCCCGAAGATCTGGCCTTGTCTCGAAACTCGTCAGTTCCGCTTGTTTATTGCTTAACTCGCGGACAGAGCTTTGGGCTCTTGGTTGAGTGGTTTTCCTTGATAAATTATCGCCAGCCGTTTTGACAACTGTTTCAGTTGAATGCCGAATCGGCTGTCATCTCGCTGATTTCAGTAACATTGGTCTTTGTGCTACTGTTGGTGAGTTGTAGGTATCTGGTTCAATTACTCCGTTGATTGAGTCGTCCTAACAAGCGTAAATTATTTCGGAGTGCGCGTCGGATACAGAGTCCTATGGATTTGTACATGGTGAGTCTCAAAGATCTTGTAACAATCGATCCACTGGAAACTCATATTTTGGGAGCTCTCGCTTTTCACGGCTGATCTGATCCAAGCAGCGGGGATGGCAATGGATGCCAGGTGGGTTCACATTGGAAAGGTGCAGACAGGCACCTTTTGTACCGTTCAAGGTAAGCTCCGTGTGTTTTTCACCTGATTTACATAATGTCCTTAATGTATTTGTTAAAAGGCGCGTTGCACCAACTAGGTGAAACAGGAGTAGCATGGTCTACTCTTGTGCGCAAAACAAATCACGCTGCCCGAAACGATGATGCTGACCCAACGATGAATTCTATAGGTTATCGCGATCCACACTTTCATTGTTGTATGGTGTCGCAATGATAGCATCCGTCGCAATTTGACGCTTGCATGTATCCTCCTCGGGATCATATGGCTATTTATTCTTTTATTTGTCGTGGTGGGAATAACTGTCCATACAGGTGGAGGCAATTTCTACGAGACACCAACACCGGTAAGCACAAGTTGATGCCGTGAGACCAGAAAATCAACTTTCTGTCGTCCATACAGTATTGGTGTTGGATCGGTGAGCGATACACTGCCGAGCGTATCTTCGGGCAATACCTCTGGCTCTGGTTGACTTTGTTGGTCTCCATTCTGAGCTATATACCACTATTCTTCTGGGCTCGGGGATACATAACAGTTGATTCGCAGAGATGGTGGAAGTTCACACTTCACTACAAAATTCCCTTTGATGCTCTGGATCATCAAAGCAGGCAACGCACCCTTGGAATGATTGCGTACGTCTTGTACTTTTATTAATCGATCACGGAATGTTTGATTGCCAACTTATTCAGCTACCCCTTTGTATATTCTATTTTGGTGCTTCCACTGAGCATCGTACGCTGGACAGACTTTGCGCAAGGAAGTAAAGAACCCTCAGTAGCAACATTCATCGTGATAAACATCTATGCCCTCAGCGGCGCCTTCAATGCGCTACTCCTTCTGTGGACGCGTCCCAATTTTTTTATTTTCAAGGACACAAGCATGGGACAAGCACCAATGGCCAAATGGAACATACCAGGGTCAAGCACTGATATCAGCTTACATACAGGGAGTTCGGTTGGACGGCCCAACAATGCTGGGTGATTTGGCTTCTGCAGGAGTTGGACGGTGCCGATCTGTGTAATACGAGTGCATTCGGAGGATTTGATAGACTTAATGAACGGTGTCTGAAGATCTGAAGGGCAAGACTAGTTGCTACATCATAATTATCTCAAAATAAAACTCGAATAATCTAGAGGGAAAGAACAAAATTCATCAATACTAAGGTGTCACTGCGGAGTATTCAACCGTTGGTGTTGCTCGGAAAGTGCAATAACCGGATGTACCTAGGTTCCTCGGCGACGCAACAGGTGGTCTACAGCCAGAGAGCAACGCCAAAGCCCAGGAACAGCTCTGCTAGGTCTTCGGAATCATCTCTTTCGCTTCTTCACAGTACGAGCCACAGATGAGGCAGCCGCCGCCATGCGTGTCTTTGGCATCTTCTGAAACTTGCCTGCATCACTTCGCGGGGGTATGGGCTTTCGAAGGACCTTAGGCGACGTAGAAGGGCCTGAATAGAAAATCTTGTCATCACAGCTCAAGATAACCCAGGTTAAGATACGTACCCGCCGATTCTTCGCGTGTTTCATTTACTTCTTCCTCGGCATCTGTCCCGTCTTCCGTCCCAGTGACTACACTTCCCCTCGCGTTTGGTGCTTCCCCTTCGTCCCCACTTTCCTGGGTCAACGCACTGCTGTCACTGTCCCCGCCAACTAAACCTGCCATGTTGGCTTTGTTAGGTCCCCGTTTGGTGCGACTTGCACGAGATTTTCGTGTCGGTGAAGGTGCATGAGGTGAGGATGGAGGAGACGCGGTCGCACGCACGCGACGCGGTGCAATGAGCGATTCAAAGGCATCGTCGGCAGGTAACGAATATTCGCTGCGGAAATGGGGGTGATTGGACAGATTTTCGGAGGGGGAAGGGGACCGAATCACAGCAGGTGTGGAGTCGTCTGATCCTGCAGATTCGTAACCGTCGGGTTCCTGCGATTGTCGTCCCGTTATTCCACACTCGAACGTAGACGAAAAGTCATGAGTCCTTACGAGACCTTCCAGTGCCTCCAAATCGTACAAACCCCTTAACTTCTTCCAGATTTCTTCCGTAGTGACAGAATGTCCCGTGTCCTTCTGAATGGCGTTGCGTATGGTCAAGACATGAAATTGATTGTGGATTCCAACCGGTCTTGCGCGCATGACGGATCGGTAGAATGATATCTCGCCTTCAACGGTGTCGAGAAAGGGAATATCAGGTTCTTCTGACATTGAGTTTCGTGACCAAGTTGATAGCTAACAGGGACGTATAACGTCATCAAGGTCCATTTGGCTCAGAAAACGTTTGTTTGGCAAAAGCTTTGGAACCAAACATAGGACAAATTCAGCCACAGCCAATACTTGTGCAATTCTGTTAAGTACATATCCGAGATAATTAATTTTATTCTATAGGTTCGCCCATCTCAAAGTCAACCTCGGGTGTGTCCAAACTCGGCTTCTTGCGTCGTGCAATCAAGAACTCTTGTATGCGGGCTTTCAATTCAAGATCTGTTCAAAAATTTAAGTCTAAACAAAGTGCCATCGTGACACGAGTGAATTACCAGGTATGACATCTTCAATGGCGAGGGGAGCGCGATTGAAAGGATCCTTCGAATCAGATAACAAATGGGACTTGATAGTTGCACGGTCTATGATTGTTTTTGATGATGGCAACATGACTGGGTCACGCATCACCGTAGCCATCAGTGGATCTGCCATACAAGTTTTAGTAAAAGTACTAGTGGTAGAATATAGCACGTACCCAAGAATTCATCCGGGACTTCTCCTAGGTCATCTTCCGCTTCTAAATTGGCCTTGGCCTCTTCCACCCTGATAACGAACAAACGCAGCTTTTCGATCTCCGTCTCCGTCTTCAAGGTCTTACGCCTAGCAATCCCAGCAGCACGCTCAAACAGCTCTTTCCGATAGCTGCGTCCTTCTCCAGCAATGGCTTGTACAAATTCAGGTTGATCACTCAGGTTCAAGTAAACCTGCAGAATGTCGCTTAGCAGTTCCCTCGGCTTGAACCTGTACTTCTCTGGATCCTTGACTTTTAAATCCTGGCATTTTGGACCGACAAGAGCGTCCAGATTGTAATCGAGCATGGCAGCTAGACGGTCGATGATCTCCGGCATCATGAAAGGGGCTTTCGTCTCAGCGGTGAAGTCTTTGAGAAGCCCCACTGTGGACTTCCCCAGGGTCGTATAGCCAGATGCGTGCCGCTCGAGTTGTCGCAGGGTACTTTCTCGTTCTCGCCGATACTGAGCCGGTTTCGATGCCCATAGCTCCTGGTTTTCCATTTCAGTTTGAATGTTGTGGATCTGGGTTAGTTCGCTCAGGGATTCGTCCATGAGATATGTCACGTCGTTGATCATCAGATTGATAAATTTGATAAATTTGTCGACGTTGCTTGCACAGTGTTAGCAAAAGAGCAGATTACGGCTAAAATTACGGTGACACACCCGGCTTCTGTTTTGAGAGCTTGGCGATGCGTTGGATTATTCCATATGGCTTTCAAAATGTAGGCGATGTTGCGTCTGAAGGAGAAGTCAGGCTCGGGATTCTGACACGATTGGATGAAACGCGAACCGAGCATCTGCAAGAAGCCCATGGTTCAATGAGAGTGCGAAGGGGTGATAAACGAGGACGTACTGAATTTATCATAGAATTGCGAACTTGCGCCAGTCTGCTCCACTTCTGCTCACTGAAATGAGAAAGATCCGATACTATTAGAAAGAATACACAAACCAATGTAAAAATGCATGAGAGCAGGCATAAGGTGCTTGAGAGCCATCGGATGGGTATTCAAAATGTTACCAAGGACACCGTTGGTTTCATTGCCATAGCCAAGAATGCCGTAGAACAGAGTCTGCAAAGATCATAAGGGTGGACAGCACTAATCAAAAGGAATCCACATGCCTCGTTGATGTGCGCTTTCAAGAAAGGATTCTTGATATACCACGTTGAAGTTAAAAATGTGAGCGCGAATATGACCAGCTCATTTTTGCCAGAAAGCTCAAGACGGTCGGGTGCATATCTGAAATCGGTGTCGACTTGAGAGGGTGACTTGATAAGATGCATATTGCGCTTACCGAACGATAAACAAGAAATAGTCGACGACGTCCTCCAAAAAGTATTCCGGTAAGACCCTGAATGTCATGGGCACATCGTGCGGCAATGGCAACTCCACTGTTGAATTTGGGTGAGATTTTTTGGGGTCCACAAGCCGAATAAGCCAGGTTGAGGCGAAGTTAATGAATCCGACTGTCCGGAAGACGAGTTCAGGATCTAAAATCTGAACTTGAAAGGCCAACTGTTGAGTTTTGATCTTCCCCATCTCTGTCTAAATCGAAATGTCAATGGTAATTTAAGATATATTGAATAGTCATCGCTTGCCTTGACTTGGTTAATAGCGGCCTCCGTCCGGGCTTGGAAAGGTGTCTGCAAGGGTATGAGGCCCACGTATATAAGAGTACATAGCCTGAGCTTACACCCATCCATGAGCCATCGCCATTGAGCATATCTAAGTGTCGTTGCATGTCCTCGATATGTTTCCCAAGCTCTTCAAAGTTGGAGATTGTCCGCAAGTATCCAAAGTGGCTTATCGCGACCGTCAGATAAAAGATATCAGATATAAAGTTAGGCGGCGCAGCTTTGTGAGTGCATTAGTGTTTCTTTTACAACGTGAAAATAAATTGGACAATACCATTTGGCAATTCATTTTCCTTCACCCACGCGGACGCCTCGTCGCTGGTTGCCTTTATGCGGGTTTCTTCCCTAACATCTATACGCGAGGAATGCGCAAAATACAGAGGATCTATCCGATCGATCTGAACTTCAGACGTCAGAGTCTGGTGCAGGATGAGAAGGTACAAGCTTGCCTTGCTGTATTTAGCGTCCATGAAAGGTTCGGCAAATCGAAGCATGACACTTTGCAGGTTCACCATGAAACTGTCTGTTGCTACTGACTCCGGCTCGACCTGTGGATCAAATTTCAATTAATGCTATATGACGAACAAAAATATGGCTAATCATTACCTGCATGGCAGCACGCTTCACATTGAGGGAGATGGCTGTGGCAAAGTATCGCAAAACTGCCTCCCGAGAATCGGGGGATGCTCGGACCAGGGTATTGAACACTTGGAATAAGGACGACTAAGATAGTGGTGAGTTTCTTGAGCGTAGATAAAACAGTCAGTATAACTTACTTGTAGACTCTTTAAAGTTCCCCTAAGGCTAGCATTCGAGGACTCGATATCAGGCCTCGTGCGCTTTTCAGGGTCTGAAAAGTACGTTTGGGGGATAGACGGCTACGGGTACTTTATTAGTAGGGAAACACAACATCCTGCGTAGACTTACCCATTCTCTTCCAAAAACACCCAGTCGACATATTGGTCCCAATAAAGTGACCTTCTCAAATGACGCGGCGGTGGCATTCGCAGGCATCCACTCCGGCATCCTTGTAATCATGACAGCGATACTCTTGACAGCAACGAGCGCTTCAAGTCCGCTGACCACACCTCGCCAGCTGGCATCCCCTCCACCCAATCCCTCGGGCCTCCAAAGAGACTCATGAAACATCAGTTGCCGCACAACAGGTCCTAGGATGTCGTCGATCTCGTTGTCCGGTTCGAAGCGCCGAGCTAGGTCTTGGAGGAAGGCCTCTATTTCGGAGGGGCCTAGAATGTTAGTCGAGGTAGATGTGTACATGAGCGGGGCCGACAGGGCGGAGAGGGAGAGAAGAGGTGCGACAAACTCTGGAGGGCCAAGAGGTCGTCTGGATAGGGCGGGAAGTCAGTCGCTGTGATCGTTTGTGACGTGGAAACTAACCCTGAAGGCTGAGGAAACATTTCGGGCTCCTGCAAAGAGAGACCTGCATAGCTGATGATCAAGTCACGCGCTTTCTCCAACACGCTAAGCGCCTGCTGCGTCTCCATGGGTGGATAACCCTAAATACACCGTAATGATTAAGAATAGTCTGGGAGTCATTTTCATAGAATCCTCTCCCACCTTCTTGAGCAGCGTGGCGCGCTCAGAATTTAATCTCTTCCAGCAGCCAACAAGATATTCGAACACAGTTTGTTGTGACGGCAGCGATGCAATGACAGCCACGTATTCAAGATCATCGCTGACAAATTTCAACATTATATCCCCAGAAAAGTGGATAATAATCACTCACGACATAGCTTGTGGGTCCAGCTCGAGCCTCCCGATCAAGAGACGGTCGATAATGTCTCCATTAAGATGTAAACCTGTGTAACATTTAGAATCAATGCATCGATAGCCTACTTTGAAAGCACACTGTTTTCAGATTCCAGTTCTGCAGCTAATTCTTTGAGCCAAACGATATCGTAGCCACTGCTCTCCGCCACCTCTTTCTGGATTACCCAGCACAGATTACACAGCAAATCAGTGTCAGATGTCAGAGACTAGTGGGGGGTTGCACGTACCTGCAGAGTGACCTTGAGAATACTACCGAGTGTCTCATCTTCCCAGCTCTGGAGATTCAGTTTCCGAGGAGTAGCTTGTACCTTCTTCGGTGGTACAGGAGATACTGCGGGTGGTTCGGACGGTCTCTTCGGGCTGTGTGGATAACGCAAGCTGGGAGATGGTGTAGGCTTTGGTTGAGGTTGAGATGGACTAGTTGGTGTGGAAGAACCAGCTGTACTAGGTGAATCAGCAGAGTTGGAGGCAACAGCTTGCAGCTTCGCAAGTCTCTTGAGACGGATCTGAGCCACACAGGTCAATCAAAATTCGCCATGAAAAGATTACAATACACACTCTGTCCGCATCATCCTGTGGATTGTGTAGTTCACTCATGGTCGTGGTAACACACAAGAGGTTCTGAGCACATGAACCGAGCAATGAAAGTTTCAAGTTACATTAACCACAAAGGGCAATATTTCCGATCAATCAAATTTCTCAATCCTTCAGTGACATGTTCTTCGCTCGTTTGTTACCTGGAGTGCGGTTATTCTCCTCGTCGACGATTCTACAATTTCCGAAGCTTAAATCACACAGCGGGGCCAAGAAAAGATGGCGATCGATAGCTAATGGCCAGTTTAAACGCGTGCGTGACGGTGAACTTTCGTTTCCGACATGCACACGCTGACCACCACTATTCTTGGGTCTTAGGCTAGAGCTGGCCGTGTCCATTTAAATATTCACAAAAGCCCTGCGAGGAAAAATGCTCTGGCGCAGACCGCTATTTCGCATGGCTCACAGACTGTGCGGTTGAAGAAGTTATTGCCGTATGGTTCGCCATGATATCTTGGACTCCCGAGTCTGGATAACAGTCTCGAACATAAGCGCTTGAAGTGAGTTTTTGGATCAGCTACTAAGTCATCACAAATATTTAAAAGTGTTTAAAGCCGGGTAGAGAAAGATAGGGATCAGATGTATCATAACCAACGGCTCGATACATAATTTTGTTTTTACGAGACATATTTTAATTGATCCTCTGGAATCAATTAATGTCTGCTATTGAGGTATGTACTCCCAAGCATGCCATGGGTGCAAAATATTGAATACAGTTACAAGTTTGCTCGACTTTAAGTGATCGTCGCCTCCACTACTTCATATCTACACCAACCTCGTCTCTCGCATTGCTCTCACAATGCTCCTGAGCCGCGACTGGTTCACCACCACCACCAAAAAACGAGCGAATATCCTTCTGCTTAGGGTCATAAGCTGAACTTCCAATGCCTCCCTTTTGGCGCTTCTATATGTCATTGAGACATCAGTACTCCGCTAGTGCGATCTAAGAGTAAGATTATCCGAACTAACAAGTTTGTCTATGTGTTCGTGCATGTTCATATGGGTCACCCGGACCTCTAACGGCTGGGATTCGAGGGCTTTGCCTTCTTTAGATTCCTAGTATATTGCGCTGATCAGTTTTGGACCATTTTGGACAGAAAGTCGACAATCACTAGGACGTCAACGATAACTCTTGACCAAGCTGTATTTTGTAAGCCTCTATAATCTACAATCGGGCCACCCTTGGCACTCTTCTTGAGCAGTGCTGATATAAGCTGTTGGTCGTGCAGAGCGCGAATGTTAATAAAAATAAAAGACAACAATGGGCGATACGTTCCTCGCTGATGCAAAGCCCGTGGCTAACGACAGCCACCTCCACACCCTTCCTGCCGTCCTTCGCCGCTTTCCAGACGTGCGGCATAACAAGCTCCTGTATTGCTTTCTCTGCTCTCTTTTCTAGTTCATTTAAGCTTTCACCTGCCGGAAACTTCTCATGCCTCTCAGTCAGCACAGGGTATATTCCCTCAGCCATATGTTGGGCAAGGGATTTGCCTGGATCAGCGCCCATTGTCCATGGATGTCCTTCGGCTTCGCCAAAATACTGTTCACGGAGGTCCTCGGAGGTGATAAAAGGTGGTTGCGGGGCTGGTTGCTTTTTGTGAAGCTCCATGGCGGTCTGGTAGGCCCGCTTGAGTGTCGAAGCGTAAATTACATCGAAACGCGTGGTGGAGAAAAAGTCCCCGAGGGCAACTGCTTGCTTTAAGCCATCTGGTGAGATCTAGGGGAGTTTGTTGTATAAAATCCTGCTCACCCCATGTCCTGAATGCACAACAGATACAATCATACAATGACCTATGAGATCGCTAAAGCTGGATCTATTCCGATCTGAACACTTACCGTGAACTGACAAATCTGCATCTTTCCAGCCGGCCCATATAGACCTCTGCGAGTATTTCCGATCAACGTTTTGGTTCCCCGAACATTGTCATTTATTTCAACGCACCACATTATCTGTCGATTCGCCGTGACGGATCTTGATGTGCTCCAAGTAAGCCCCCAAAAATTAGCCGGGCTCTATAAATTCGAAGCTCACAAAAGTAACTGAAAGTGTGGTTGACATTGCGTATTTTGTGCAGTTGAAAGTTGTGGTTGGATGCAACTTCAATATACTGAAGTTGACTCGGAGGTGCCACCAGGCACGTGGGAAGCCGAAGCCGAATCTGACATAAGCTGGCACAGCTTACAGCAACGCGTCAGCAAGGAACATTCAAGAACACAGCTGAGCTGAGCTGAGGCTCCTCCCCGGGGCTACGCGTCTCTCCTTCATAAGCCAGTCATCACCCACAAACTCTCTTGCCATACCCACCAATGGCCACTACACCAGATCGTGACGAGCGTCTTCTATCCATTGGACAGCAGTGCTCAGATCCAAGTTGTCTGCTTGTTGACTTCTTGCCATTCAAATGCCAGCATTGCACTCAATCATTCTGCGGCGATCACTTCAAAGTCGAAGCACACAAGTGCCCAAAGTATGACGAGAGCAAGCATAATAGGGTGGCACCATCTTGTGCGTAGCCCTTGTTCGGTGTGGAAACTAATTAACATGTATCAAAACTAAAAGGTCCACTGTGCAATAACCCCGTAGCCATACCACTGAATCAGGATCCCAATATCCGCATGGAACAGCACATCAATACGGAATGCTCGGTTATGACTGGCAAGCGACAGACCAAGTCCGGGCCTGTGTGCGCTCGAGCGAAATGTGGTAAAGTCCTATTTGCACCCATTAACTGCAAGGTATGTGGTCGCATTTTATTTTTAAAAATCCATTAGGTATCCAGCACTGACTCGTCTTTGTCTTATTCAGAATTGCAACCAGCAGTTTTGTCCCTCGCATCGATTCCCCGCTGATCACAGCTGTACCTCGGCTGCCACTACCACTGCCACACATTCCTCTTCTGCATCCAAGCCCGCATCCCAACACATTTCGGAGTTTTCGAGCAAGGCCTCCGCTACCAGCTCACAAACTCTAGAAGCTGTCAGGAGGAAGTGGGCTGCCACACCTACGCCATCATCCTCTCGGCCCAAGCCAGCGCCCGCGGCATCTCCGTCAATACCTTCAAATTCACCCTCCAAAGCCCCATCATCTCATTCCACTAACCCATTCTCCAAGACTGACCGGTGAGTATAATCCTCTCCTTATTTTTCCGATCATCCCTCATGACGCTTCAGTTCTTCTCCTGCATCATCTTCTCTGCCACGCGCTACTACTATTCTCATTACTAATACCACATCTGACCAATCTTCACCCACCACTAATTCTGAATCTAATCCTAATAATACGCCTCCGACGCCCACTATCAAACCGACTCCCGCAATCGACCCCGTGTCATTTGTACCACGACCCATATTCGCATCGGCCTAACCTGCTTGGTTCACTGTATCCACCACTGTATTTATTAGACGTGCCAAGGCGGAGAAGGAGAGTAGAAGGAGAGCGATGGAGGCCAGAGCTAAGAAGGGACTTCTGACTGAAGAAGAGAAGGTAATATTGGAGGCGGAGAATAATAAGGAGAAGAAGGACGACTGTCTCGTGATGTAGCTTTGAATTTTATATCCATGAGGACACTTCCAATGCGCTATTAGTATAAAGTTGTGCATTTCTTCAATGTGCGAAATGGTCCAATGAATTGCGTGTGGCAGGTTTCGTATCCAAAGTTGTGTATGTATCCGCTGGATGTGATGCTGCATTTCTCTTTCCTATGTTTCGACGTCAGTAGTCTCGTAATAGGTAACAGAGAAGTAGTAGTCGTTCTCACGATACACTTGTCTTCGATCACCCATGTCCGACTCAGAGCAAGATGCCTCCGTCCTTGGTAAACGCACTCGTAATAAAAACGATCGCCCGGACGAGGACATGCCTGAAAATGCTACTCCGACAAACGAAGAGGACGACGACGAGGACGACGATGTAGGACCTATGCCTATGCCTGCGAATGGAGGATCTAAGAAGAAACGAAAAGGTAGGTGTTTGGCTATATGTCTGCTCTGGGATTCAAAGAGTCTGATGGATCGGATAGTGTTACCTCACGAACAGGTACGTTACATCAGGGCAGATGTGTTCACCTGCCGTTTCTTTGACTGATGCGTCGAGGCAGTTGTTTCTGGACCATTTACCGAACACGGACCAGTACTACAAGAGTTTCATGCATCGCGATGTGGTCAACTTCTGCATTGCTACCAAGTGCGCATGACCCTTCTTTTTCACGGACAGTTGCGCTCATGTTAGTCTCTAGAACTGACTTTTTGATCACGACGTCGACTGACGGCCATCTCAAGTTCTGGAAGAAGCAGGACATTGGAATCGAATTTGTGAAGCATTACCGCGCCCATCTCGCTCCGGTCGTTGGAGTTTCAGCCAGTGCGGATGGGCAATTATTCGCTAGCGCGGCAGAGGATGGGAGCGCCAAAGTGTTTGATATTATCAATTTCGGTAAGACACCTGCTGCTGTTTTACAGATAACCACTTCTCTCATCAGAACTACGCAGACATGATTAATATGATCAAACTCGGATACACTCCGCGTGCATGTTGCTGGGTCCATAGACGTGGACAAGCCCAAGGACTATTGGCAGTGTAAGCTCCAGCATTCGCGTCTTCATCGTGGTATGTTAATGAGCTTGCAGTTCAGATGCGAGTACTGGGGTCATCCGAATATATGATGCGCGTGGTGACGGTCAGCCTTTGATGGTTATTGACAAACTGCATCGATTCCCTGTTCATGTCATGACGGTGCGTTTGGCGAAACGTGACTGGGAACGTGCTGTTGAACTACCGGTTGTCGTTTTACAGTACAGCAATAGATATGACTGTGTCATATCTGCGGACGAGAACGGCTTTGTTGAATACTGGCAACCATCAGAGCCATTCGAACCACCAAAAAACGTACCTGGGCTATGGTCTTATAAGAGTGCAACAGACCTGTACGAATTTAAGAAGGTATGTAAAACAACAAATTCTTCTTGTACCGTCAGTCATAGGTTCGGCAGGCAAAGGCAACACCAACCTGTCTCACCCTCTCCCCTGACTCAAATTCCTTCGTCGCATTCTCTCTCCCCGACCGCCAAATACGTGTATTCTCTTTCCTCACGGGCAAACTCACCCGAAAGTATGATGAGTCCCTCGCAGCTATACAAGAGATGCAGCAGGCCGGAACCGCTATGTACAAAGTCGACGATATGGAGTTCGGCCGACGGCTTGCCATGGAGCGGGAGCTTGAAATGCCTGGACCTGATGGTCATATTCCTGGGATGTGGAGTAATGCGATTTGGGATGAGAGTGGGGCATTTATACTGTATCCGACGCTGCTTGGGATTAAAGGTGGGTGGTATTATTTTGTAACCGCTTGACTTTCCACAGTTCTGATGCAGGTTTTATTTTAGTCATCAACACTGTCACAAATCGTGTAGTGCGATTACTGGGCAAGGATGAGGTGGTCCGATGGCTGAACCTTAGCTTGTATCAGGGTGCTCCTTCCAAGAAGGGCCTTACTACAATGGTTGGTAAACCCGTTAACTCAAAGCATGATCCCAGTCTCTAATGTATCTCTTTAGGCGATGGCTGCTTCTGCAAATCCTATATTGGCGGGCAAAGGTGTCCGTGATCCGACGCTCTTCTGCACAGGCTACAAGCGCCAACGGTTCTACATGTTCACTCGCTCAGCACCGGAGTAAGTTGTCTACTTTCTCATTGTGGATACATTTTATGATTTGGTGACAGAGACAACAAGTCTGGTGATCGCGATGTATTTAATGAGCGACCGACCCGCGAAGAGCAGACAATCGCCATCGCTGCACCAAACATGAGCAAAGGTCCATCCCCTCTGGCAAACTCTGCAACCATCCACACAACTTTAGGAGACATGCACCTCCGGCTATTCCCTCAGCAGGCACCGAAAACCGTGGAAAACTTCGTTGGACACGCACGGAGCAGTTACTTCGAAGGCGTCATCTTTCATCGGGTCATTCCGAAGTTCATGATCCAAACTGGGGATCCTCTTGGCGACGGTACCGGTGGAACTTCAATTTGGGATAGGGAGTTCGAGGACGAGTTTTCTGATGATCTGAAACATGATCGGTAGGTCTTCATTCCACCTCTCATGCACAATCATTTCTGATCACCCCTTCGCCAGGCCCTACACTGTCAGTATGGCCAATGCCGGTCCAAACACCAACGGTTCACAGTTCTTCATCACAACTACGACTACACCGTGGCTGGACAAGAAGCACACGATCTTCGGACGTGTTATTTCTGGTTTAGAGGTCATTCATGCCATTGAAAACGTGAAGGCCAGTAAGACGGATAAACCATACGAGGACATCAAAATCATCAGCGTCGATGTAGAATAATTTTCAGAGACTGACGCGGGATGTATAAATTATATTTTTGCAGTCAAAACTGCTATAAAGCGACCCGGTCAAATTTTCCAGCTAAGACTTGAATGTCTAGAGTGGTGTGACTATCTACTACCTGTAAACGAGGAACAAACCGCTCTTTCATTCTCTCAATCAGCCTGTGGGGTGATAACTCTGTGTGTTCAACACCGATGACATTTGGACACGAGAATTTCATGAGGGTGTGTCGGTTGTGAGTTCCGATTCCGGCATTCATTAGTAGGCATTCGTAAACATCGAGTAGTTCCCTACTCAGAAACGCTGTTTGATCACCTGCACCTGAGGTAGGCACATATGCCACTGGGTATTCGAGGAGGATAGCGGCGACCGGAATCATGAGGTCCTGTGTCAGTTCTTGCGAACTTATGACTGAGATCGGATTATTGAATGTCTGAGTCACTATGTCTGCTAGGACTTGAACAATGTTTCCTGGTGCCTGTAACAACTATATATTGGGTGTCGACTAGGCATATACGGAAGCTGACGAATTACAACACGCACCAATGTAGGCGGTTCATTTAGACGAATAAATGCCGTCCATGGGGGTTCCGAAGACTGCAGATCTCGATAAGTCTTGCTCAATAAGCTAACATTCACGAAGAAGGTTTGCGATGAGGAAGGATCATGCCAGAGGGTTACGTCTTCAAACACTGGAATGTCCTACTTGAACTGTTCAGCACCGAACGGTTGCATTTTTGCGCCATTGTAAAGAGCTTGCCTGACGCAGTCGTTGGATCAGATGGAAAAATAAGTCCACAGGGTTCTCGGCAACTTGTATGGCGTCCACCAAATATGCCGTTCTGGTTTTAATAAATAATCACGATACAGCCTTGAATTTAGGATTCAAACATACCGGATAGCGAGTGCAACTAGAAGTACATCATCCGAGAACTGCTTTAGCTTTATGGAGGACGGTCTAAGGGCTTTCGGCATGGCGTTGGTTACATTTCGAACAGCAACGATGGTCTTGGAGAAAAGATTTTCACATTTAAGGGATGCCAGATCGCACATTCTACAGAGCGATTCAACTTGGGGCTGGAATAGGTCGCTCACAGCGTGGGAACGTGATTTGCACCTAATATTTCTGCACGTGATTGGCTGACCATTTAGCTTGAATCCAAGAGCAATAAGCAAATGGTGTGAGATAAATCATTTTGCATCCCTATAGGCCTAGCGGGGTCCGTTTCGTACATGATATCATGATATATCTTGGAAAACAGTAAAACCTGTGAAATCCTAATTTCAAAACTTTTCAGACACAAGAGTAGCTAGTGACATTAGGAAAGGGCAGAGAAAGGGTATGGCATTCCCCTTGTAGCATAGCATTAAGACCCATGCAGTTGTCAGCGCTGCAACCACAGTGAATCAGGATGACAGGGTATTCATAATTTGCAATTTATAAAAGTAACGCACATAAATAAAAAAGGTGCACAAGACTCCTTCATCAGTTTCTACACTTTGGATAGAATTCCTAGTGGAGCCATCCAGACTGGCAGGCTGGAGATCATTGTCACCTTTATTGCCAGTGAAGTTGGCTCCAGTCCACCATTCCAAACCCAATGAATCCGCCAACGGAGTCTAAAAATAGTGGTAATCGACCAATGCACTGTCTCATCAGAGGTTGCATACCTGACAGAAGACAAGACTGGTGGCAACAAAAATCGAAGTAAATTTCATTTTGTGTAAAGAGAGTAGCTCTGCAGCAGCTTCCTTTATACCTCCATGAAACTTCCAAGAGAGGTTTCATTGCCCATCACTGAAATGGAATAGCGAGCATAGTGAGCATGCTAACAACGGTTCTGTGTAGATGAGCAGAGACAGCTTGAAGTAATGTAAAGTCAACATATAGACTACAGACAATGTCGGCCAAATAATTTGGATTCTGGAGTTCAGGCGGCATTGCTAGTACTGTCAGAGGGTATACCCTTTTCATTTTGGATCCGGATGAATCTCGTGATTGGTAGTCACAGAGAAAAGTGCATAGTGGCAGCCAGGTCTGTGTTATGTACTAACCCCTTCTGCTTGGAGAGCTTCAGGCTCTAAAGTTCTAGCATGCACTCGTTGACACTCAACTTGGTTGGCACTATGTATGTAAGATGTTGTAGTGACAGCACCACCACCAGGAGGTGCAAATCGGGCCTTGGCTCACAGGATTGATCAGTGAGCTGTGGTAATTTCCACAAAGGCTAAGGAACTAGGTGCCATCTATGATGACTTGGACCTTGCTTCTTTCCTTTTGCAGTGGGATTTTGTCTATACTAGTATAAATAAGTGTGAAGGATTTGGTCCTATGCATTGTAAACAAAATAAAGTACTATTACACCTTGTAAAGAGAGCATTGTTTTAGACAGAGCATACTTACACAAAGTGTACAGGTCTGCAATAAGAAAATTGAAGAGAAGCATAAAAAATAAATATTGAGATCTGTAGACCTACCACTCCGGGAAAGCATGCCATCCTTGTGCAGGGGCCATGTTAACTGAACAATATTATATATTTTTGACCCAGACACTGACTGGGTCAAAATATTAGAATATTCAAAAAGGGAAATTTTCCGCAAATGGACAGATCAACCCACTCCGGGAATTACAGTGAAATTGTTGACAAAGGCAAAAAAGCCCTTCTCTGTATCATTCCAATTTTTTCATATGTCACCCCAAAGGGAACACTAAATAGATGCAAACAAAAGGGGTCATGTGCTAGATTTTGCATTTTGTTCAGGTTGTGGGTGCTCATTCAGTGTGGTTTCAGAAAGACTAGCTTCTCTGCTATTATGGTTGCCTACGGGAGACTAATAGGCTTCCAACCTACAAGTAAACTTGACCATATATTTCACAACCAGAAGAAGAAGAAGAAAAAACCCATCAAAATGGATGGAACATCGAAATTTCCTTTCTGTGCTGAATACAGATTCATGGACCACAGAGCTCAAGGGCAACCACTTGAATGGCCTCAGTTGCAATTTTCAGTCTGTGGCTTATGTTGCATTGTCCCGAAGCAAGGGAAATAATATCTGGCTTGATGACACAGCCACTCTGCCACATCTTTGTTTGTCAATATAGATTTTTATCCTGGTTGCCACAATTACAAGGTTCTAGTGACCTTGTGAAGCAAGGTGATAGCAGATGGCATGACATAGAACTTAAGGTCACTTGTATTACGAAGAAATATATATTAGGGCTCAAGGCATGAGGGTATGGAACTAACTATAGCTACGGGCTAATAGTAAGTGCAGAAACTATACAACACAAAGGTCATGATACAAGCATAATAAGACTCCAATAAATATATCATGCTAGAGCAGAACCTGCGCAAATATATATTACATACATACATTATTCGACCAGACAAAATGCAATAGAAACTTATACATTCCATCAAATTCCAAAATGAATGAATGGAGCCCATCGATCCACTGTGACAGTGGGATCTTCTCAGAGATGCAGGACTGCATGGTTGAGGGCTGTTGCGGCCTCTGAAGGATCTAGTCGTTGCAGTCCATTTCGTAAAAGATAGTGATATGTATGATCAGCCACTTTGGGGGCATCCTCGTCGCAGATACTCCACATGGTGGCAATGACACTTGGAAAGCCTGCAAATTGAACTCCGGCTGAAAGGTGCATGGCCTCTCCAAGAAGGTCTTTCAGCCCAGATGCTGCATGACAGGCAGACAGAAAAGCGAACTGTGAATTGGATAGCCGTTTAGATGCAATCTGAGCGAGTTCGAGATAGCCGTCGTGTAAAGCAAATGCACTTTTCATGCCATTTCTAGGGTCTTGAAACCCATGGCAGGCAAAGTGAATAAATGTGCACGAATCCAATGCGCACGCAACACGATCCACCGTGGCCTCTGATCCTCTCAGGTAGATAGTGTCCTCCTCGTGCAACCCTGATGAATGAAACACCCGAGCGACTTCATCCACCTCCGTCACGGTTTCCGGGAGGGCACTCTGGCCAGGTGTTTCCGGCTGACTGATGCAGAGGAGTTTATGCAGTCCTTTAGAGGCTGGCCTGTTGTTGTTCCGCACCTGGAAAAGGGAGTGTAGAGTAGTCACGTAGGAGGAAACGACAAGTTGGCTGACATCAGTGCCTGCATTTGAAGATCCCGCAGCATGAATCGGAATAAATGTGAGAGGTCCGGTTGGATACCACCAGATTCGATGTTGAGGCAGTGCGGCACTGGCTTTCAAGGGAACATGGATTTTGTCAAAGATGGGGATCAGTATTTTGTTCCAAACCATTCGAAGTGTGGGCTTCAAGAAACGAGTAGTGAAGCTTTGCCACTGAGCTGCTGATGCATTTGCAGGTTGCATTAGCACCATATTACCGGTCAATTTAGTCAGTGCTTTGAAGTTAATGTCAGGGTCAGGCAATGAGACATGCTGGATTGGGCCAGTATCACCAAAGATCAATGCATCCACCCCATATATGCTGGCATTGATGATGATGACCCGTCCTGCTGTGCATGCTTGGCGGAGTTGGCGAAATGGAACAGGCTTCAGAAAACACTGGAAATTCGGAAGCTGCCTAATTCTCTCCACTAATTTTTCCCACTCGCCAACCATCCGGCGGCGTTCCTTTCCAACATCCTCTGTACTAAGTTGATTATCCCCAACGTTATGTTCTCCGACAGAATAGGAGAAATTCCCTGCATCAAACTGCCTCCCGATTCTCTCAAGGTCTGTAGCCAATTCTGGTTCCTCTCCTCTCAGGATCTCCAAGTCACTTCGCAATGACGATGCCTGTTGCCAGACAATTGACCGACCTAAATCAAGAAGCTCTACTGCTTCTTCGAGACGGCCTAGTTGGATAGCACAGGTTGCTGCCTGGCAGCCCAGATTCTCCGATTCTTCCCGTCGCAACCAGTCTTGACGAAGAGATGTATCTAGGCCAAGCCATGCAACCCTGGGTAAAAGGTTTAAGGCTGTGCGATACCCATCCAATGCAGACAAAAAGTCACCATGGGAGTGTGACGCCTTGGCCCATTCTCGGGCAGCAGAGAGAGCGTGATGCGGGTATGCAGTTGTCAACTGCGCAGCTGTCTTGAAAGAAGTAATGGAGTCCGCAAGATCAGTCACCTTGCCAAGTGATGAGTTGAAACAAGTTCTTTGGGTAATACCCAGGTTCCGGAGCCACATTGCTTTGTAAGGGTGTCCATCATTTGCCAGCTTGACTGCTTTTTGAAGATTCGAGATGGCATTCTTGAGGTCAGACACAAGGTCAACGAGTGTGAATTCCGTCGGGTGATCGATTGCCTTTGCTAGCGGCTGGAACATTTGCTGGTTCATGGCCAGGTTCGAAAGACGATCTGGTTTCCTTGGGTGTCCATCATCTGTGAGTTCCACTGCCTTTTTTGCATTTGAGATGGCATTGTTGAGATCGGATAAGTCACCGAGGTGCTCGAAGCGAAGTCGCTGGCATTGAGCAACGTTTGATAGAGCGGCCAGCTTGGCCGGGTCTCCATCGTCGGCAAGCTCAATTGCCTTTTCATAATAAGAGATACCATTCTCCAGATCGGACAAGTCACCAAGGTGCTCGAAGCGAAGGTACAGATTCTTACCCAGGTTCACAAGAATCGTTGGATTGCTCAGGAGTCCTCCGTCCGTGAGCTCAACAGCCTTGTGCATATTGGAGCTAGAACTCTCAAGATCGGACAAGTCGCTGAATCGTTCAAAGCGAAGTCCCTGGCTGACACCAAGGTTGACGAGATATCTCAGCATGCTGGGGTGTCTGCTATCTGTAAGACTGACTGCCATTTCTATATTTGAGATGGATTTCTCTAGGTCGGAGAAGTCGCCGAGGTGATAGAAACGAGTTTGTTGGCTAACGCCAAGGCACTCGAGATACTTCGGCTTGCTCGTGTGTTCGTCATCAGTGAGCTCGACTGCCTTCTCCATATTCAAGATGGATTGGTCGAGATCGGACAAGTTGCCAAGGTGTTCGAAGCGAAGGTGCCACATGTCACGAAGTTTAGAGAGATCCATCGGTTTGCTCGGGTGTCTGTCATCCGTGAGCTCGATAGCAGCGGCAATATTCGAGATGGCATGCTCGATATCAGACAAGTCCCCAAAGTGCTCGAAGCGAACTTGATAGCTGTTACCAAGGTGCGCGAGATGTAGCCGCTTGCTCGGGTCTCCATCATCCGTGAGCTGAACTAGCTTTTCAATATTTGAGATAGCTGCGTCAAGATCGGACATTGCACCAAAGTGCTTAAAGCGAAGTTGTTGGCTGACAATAAGCTTCGCAAGATACAATGGCTTGTCCAGATGGATGTCATCTATGAGGTCGATACCCCTTTCTATATTTGAGATGGCATTCTCGAGATTGGTAAGGTTGCCAAGGTGCTCAAAACGAGTCTGCTGGGCAATACCAAGGCGTGAAAGATAACTTGATTTGCTCGGGTGTGCGTCATCCGTGAACTCGACTGCCTTTTGCATATTCAAGATGGCATTCTCGAGATCGGTAAGGTTGCCAAGGCGCTCAAAACGAGTGTATTGGGCAATACCAAGGCATGAAAGACGGTCTGGTTTCGTTGGATGTCCGTCATCTGTGAGATTAACTGCCTTTTCTAGCCAAAAGATGGCCTGGTCGAGGTCGGACATGTTGTCGAGGTGTTGGAACCGCCTGTGATGTTTGCTGCCAAGGATCGCGAGACCATATGGCTTACTAAGGTGCCCGTCATCTGTGAGCTGAACGGCCTTGTCTGCATTTGAGATGGCATTCTCAAGATCAACCAAGTCGCCGAGGTGCTCGAAGCGAAGTCCCTGGTGAAAACCAAGGTTCAAGAGATACGTCGGCTTTTTCGGACATTCGTCATCCGTGAGCTCGACGGCCTTCTCTTCGTTCGAGATGGCATTCTCGAGATCGGAGAGGTCACAAACGCGCTTGTAAAGAGCTTGTTGGGTCATACCAAGGTTCGAGAGACGACTTGGTTTTTCCGGATGTCCGTCTTCCGTGAGCTCAAGTGCCTTTTCTTTATTCGAGATGGCATTTTTAAGATCAGACAAATCACCGAGCTGTTCAAAGCGGATTTGCTGGCTGTCGCCAAGCTGGGTAAGACACGTCGGCTTCTTCGGGTGGGCGTCAGCCATGAGCTCAACAGCCCTTGCTATATTCAAGATGGCATCCTCGAGGTCGGACAAGTTGCTCAAGTGCGTGAAGAGAAGTCGCTGGTTGAAACCAAGGTCCGCGAGATACATCGGCTTCATCGGGTGGCCGTCATCTGTGAAATTGACCGCCTTTCGAATATTTGAGATGACGCCCTGAAGATCGGACACGTCGCCGAGGCGCTCAAAGCGATGTCCTTGGCTAAAACTGAGGTTGACGTGATACACTGGCTTATTCGGGTGTCTATCATCCATGAGTTCTAGGGCTCTCTCCTGGCTCGAAATAGTCTTCTCGAGATCGGCAATGTCGCCGAGGCGATCAAAGCGAGTTTTCTGGATGACACCAAGATTCGTGAGATAATCTAGTTTGTTTGGGTTGCCGTCATCCGTGAGCTGAACTGCTTTTTCCATATTCGAGATCGCATCCTCGAGATCAGAGAGGTCGCCGAGGTGCTGGAAGCGAGTGACCTGGGCAAAACAAAGGTTCGAGAGACGGCGTGGTTTCTCCTGGTCATTCTCATCTGTGAGCTCAACTGCGAATTCCATATGGAGTAAGGCAGTCTTCAGAGCAGACAAGTCGTCGTGGTGACGGAAGAGATGAAGCAGGCTTTCCCCATGGGCATCCGCAGCGATTGCTAAGTCAACGGGATCAAACTCCTCCACCAGCTTAACCCTAATTTGCCCCATTATCTGCTGTCTCGTCTCTACCGCAACACGTGGTACATTAAGAACAGCGACTATCGAGAGCCTGTGAGATGTTATACGTTAAATCTTACGCTTTGGACTCACATTGATCATTAGCACATATAGCTAGAAGTGTCCCAAGTTCGACGTTGACGACACCTATGCACGAGCGTTGAGCGACAGTTACAGAAGTGTTCTGCACTATGGACAGAGAAATAGTGGAGGAATTGTTTCCGGTACTGCAGAAGCCTTGCGTTATACTAGGCCATTGGCAATCGACGTATAAATCAGACGTACATTGAAAACTGCTCATTCCAAGCCATTGCTTCACCATGTTTCACCATCTGCGTGGCATGGGTCATCACTTGATCCAGTCTAATCTCGACGAAGAATTCTCTGGATTGATCATCTGATATGTTCTCGGTCCAAGATGCCAAGTCTGCGGAGCCAACTGGAGGCAGAATCAAAATCAGTATGTAAGAAATATTTAGATGAGAAGACCCCGACCGTATAAAGCGCAGAGCTTCCTGCTACTGGTAGCCATGGCCGTCGATAGGATTTGTCGATGGATGAGCTTCAACACAATTATGGTTCGGTCGAATGTATGTCCTTGGCGAAAAAACAAGGGTGGAGATTGGGTGGACGAATATCGGCCATATTGTATTCTGTATTCTTTCTGAATGCAAAGTTGCCATGCGAGGATCGTTGA
>KN832975.1:537517-655948 GCA_000827315.1 Piloderma croceum F 1598
GATGATTCAATGGGCTAGCAACGCCGTCGCGTGAGAGGAACGATGATACAGGTGGCAGACATCACAGGCATCAACTCAAATATCAACTGTAGACTCGTGATCCTGTTCAATAGCGAGCAGCATTGGCGTTGTCAGCGCTGAGGCTGCATATACTGTTGAACAAGATAAAATGGGCCCCTATAATAAGGCGATCTACACTCGAATCGCATCGTTTCCATCAAGTTGTCACGACGTGACGTGGCACTAGTACTCTGATGAACTGTCTATCGGTCGTCTCGTAACGAAGAGAGGTTGCCCGCTCGACTGCCTCCCCACTTGGAACCTGTCGTCGCTCTTTTTATGTTCCTTTCTTTCTTTCTCTGCTGGCTGCATTTTTTCTCGGTTCTGCTGGCAGACCATCCTGCACATTTTCGGTCTCTTGTCTCATTCTAACTTCAAAACGGGCGTCAACGACTACATCCTAGCAGGATTGGGTGCAAGTATGTGAATGTAAGAGGTCTCGTAGAAATGGCCAACTAAACGCAGCCGGCTTTCCGATACAGGAGCAAACACACAGGACAATGCTACAGCTCTCATGAATACGTTCCTAGTGTTACAGATCATCCCAAGTCACGCCGGCTTACCCCTCCTTGTTATCACGTTCCTGTTCTCCCAAGGTGCCAAAAGACACCCTACACTCATCAATGTTTGCATAAGCTGGATTATGTCTGGCATCTTCTCTACCATGTTGTCAGTTCTTATGCACAGTATTTGCTTGAGGCAGTCTGATTATTCCTATTTACCAGATTATACGCTGGTCAGAGCACGGGTCCTGAGCCTGATAAAGCTTTGTGTATGGCGCAGACCTCTTTACTATATGGTGTCACACCGATGTGAGTGCTGATTTTTGCACCGTCAATGCTAATGCGTGGTTGTTTTACAAGGTGTGCTGTTGCAATCCTGATGCTTGTTTACTATGTTTGGACTTGCTATGACAGTCATAGATATAAACCAAGTGCAGTGATTACATATGCTGTAAGCTCTCCCTCAGGCTGGCTGTTCACCTGGCTCATCCCTCTCCAACATCGCAAGATGATAGCAGCACCATACCTCACACTCGCAATCACCACAGCTGTGGTACGCCAATAATCTTATATCCTTCACACATCAATCTGATTATTTATACCACAGCTTGCAACTCATAACCCGGAAAAGGTGAATCGAAGCCGTCGATTTTTCTACTGCTCCTTGGATTACCATCCTCTGTGAGCTTTCCCGAAATCGAGTATTAACATTTCCTGAAAACAATCTAGGTCCAATTCTATGTCCATTTTCACGGCGTTTATCTGTCTTTCAGCTACAGCAATTGAAAGTAAGTTATTGTAACGCCCTGTGATTTATGATCTTGAAAATGACGTTTTTATGAAGTTCGCATTGCTTTAATGCTCCATCGCAATTGGCGCGGTTTGAGGAAAGCAGGCAAATCGAGTGGGGTGTCCGTGCAGTTTATTGTGCGCATCCTTGTTTTTGGCACCTACATATTCATGAGCATGTTGTAAGTCATACCCCTCTTTTTTCTCACAAAATTAAATACCGTCTGCTATAGGTTCAGTCTGGCAACGGTGTGGGACCCTCGAAGTGCCGTCCCTGATATGTATGTGGCAACCAGTACGTCCAATATCTGGGCTTCGTCTGCCGGGCATATACTTATTACCATCCAGTTAGATTCGCAGTGATGTTGATCTTTGGATCACAACCAGTAGGTGTTTTTGCATCATTTTCTGTTACCACCGGTCAACTAGGTCTTAGGATGTTTGGAGAACATGGTGGCCTTGGCGCAGGCGGAGGCCTCAGCGAGTCATCAACCTTTCACAGGAACCAAGCTATATGAATCGAAAATTTGACTTAGACGAGAAGATCAGTGATTCCGATGGTGATATTTTGGACATTGGCAAGTCCGTATCTGCTAATATCAAGACCGAGTTCAGTCATTCAGTGTATAGTTGCATAGTGGCGTATTGCTCTGGCTTTTGCTTATCGATCGCCTATTTTCTGATAGGGATTTGTGCGGAGTTTAGTTTACCTCTGCTTTGTTTTCGGAAGGCCAGGAGCCTGTTGACATTTTTTCGACGGATGTAATATTAGTGTCTTTCCTTTAATTGACCCATGGGGTGTTGTGCAGACTATCACTGTCGGAGGTCGCGAGGGAGGTCGAGGATCATCGCAATTATCACCAAAGACACACAGACTGTCTGAAAAAGACGGGATAAGTATCGAATCTAAAAGCCAGGGGGAGGTCGTTTGTTAGCCTTCCTATAAAGCAAACATTCCCAAAGTCTCAGTTACTCCGATTGTCAAAGTCCAGCATCCAGCCGTCAAGGCATGATCACGAGCATATCAGTAAACCTAACGGGTAGTCTACATGTGGAGGGAAGTCAAAGGAGCGGACGAAGCGAATAGAAATGCTTTTGACTCGAGAATGGCCACTATGCTATCCCAGGGTAATATTCAATACAGTCAAGACTAAACTTAGACTGGACTTGGGGTTAGTTTGCCACACACATAACCCGGCATTTCATGCATATGCGCAAGGAAACAGTTGAAAAAATCCATCTGTCATGCACCGGGAGCCACATACTTCATCTTCTCAAGCTCCAATATGCTCTGGGCTCCTTGATCAATCCATTGTTGCACGCTATGTGCGAGCCAAACAACTCCCCCTGTGACACTCCACCATGCGACGGTTAACCAATGACGTCCCAATAATATGCTCAGGAAAGGAGAAAGAGCCGATAGGCCGAACAATGGTAGATACGAGAGGGGGGCGATGTCGGTCAATCGCGATCGGTCAGGATATAGGAGGAGGCCAAGGTCCAAGTGAATTAGAACGGCTAGGAGAGTGAATGGTATCAAGAGTGGTATGGGCGTGTCGGGTTGCTTGGATGAGAAAAAGACGAGGAGAGGGTTGGTGGGGTTGACTAGAAAGATCAGATGTCTAGCCGTTCTGCGAATGAGAGTGTACAACCGAGGACTTGTTGTCAGCGCTCACAAAAGACACGAAAGAGCAACAGTAACTTGAAGCACTAGCAAGTATTGCTGGTTGGATGCCAGATTCTCATCTCGTAGCCCTGAGATTAGGTCTTCCTGCTCTGGAATAGAAAGGCGAACAAAATTTCCGTGAATTCACCGTAAAGGAAGACAGCGATGGGATGGTGACCAAAGCTAGTTACCTTGTTCATCTAATACATGATTATCCTCTGTTGGTGATTCAGATTCGAGCTTGAAAGTCATTCTTTTACGCAGCGAGGTCATCTTGAATAGTTGACCGTCTCGAGCATGCAACCCAAACAGGAAACTTGAAGTTTCGAATTTCACGGAATCCTCGATCACAGTACCGCCAAATGTCATCCGATCACCGTCAGAGCAATGCAAGCGGCCATTGCGATGATGCTCTAAAAAATGCGAGCGATGCACCTCAAGTCGATTCCCGGCAAGGCGGATATTTTATCGACGATGAAACTTTGTTGGAGTGGTCTGAGGAAAGCGCCGATGAGGACGAGATAGACGATGGGTACGACGACAGCAGAGTCGAAGATGAAGATTGGGAAATTGCAGAGGGAGGTATGTTGATCATGAACAAATATTTCAGAGAATTGAAGCGAATATCCAACTTCAGATTTTACAAAGCAATACAATCGCCTCAGGCAGCATGTAGAAGTGCGCACAGGAAACGCACAGGGCGTAACGTCGTCCATCGATAAAAGTACAACAGTTGCCACACTTCCAGCTGTCAATCATCCTCGGACGTCAGCTGCGGTAGGTCAACAGAAGGATAAGACGGCAGATCAATTGGCAGCACTGGTCAAATATTCGTCTCGAATTGCGAAAATCGACCAACCATATGTTATGGGCGTAGGTGTGAATAGGAAAGGCCCTAGCTCGTATGCCAACGCGAAAGACAAATCTGATCGGGCTACAAACGAACAAGTACTAGATCCTCGCACAAGGATCATATTGTTCAAAATGATTGGCCGAGGGCTCATCCATGAAGTGAATGGATGCGTTAGCACGGGAAAAGAGGTATTTTATCTCTCTCTCTCAGCTCTTACATTTGACGTCTGACTTTGACAAACAGGCAAACGTCTATCACGCCCTAACACCCGAATCCGCTCACTTGGCTCTTAAAATCTACAAAACATCTATCCTCGTATTCAAGGACCGAGACCGCTACGTGACGGGGGAATACCGCTTCCGACGTGGGTACAGCCGTCGAAATCCCAGAAAAATGGTGAGACTCTGGGCAGAGAAGGAGATGCGAAACTTGAAACGACTTCAAACTGCCGGGATTCCTTGTCCCGATCCACTCGAAGTAAGGGAGAATGTCCTTGTCATGGGATTTTTGGGTGATAAGGAGGGATGGTAGGTTATGGTTGAGTCAGCCCTTCTACGACGGACACTAATCACACAATGTGTTTAGGGCATCACCGCGTTTAAAAGATGCTCGGATCGAAGCGTCAAAGTACTTTGCTCTCTACGAAGAGCTTGTACTCAACCTTCGTCGAATGTATCACCAGTGCAAACTCGTTCACGCGGATTTATCTGAGTACAACATCCTCTACCATGATTCACATCTTTACATCATCGATGTTTCGCAGAGCGTAGAACAAGACCATCCATCTGCTTTTGATTTTCTCAGGAATGACTTGAAGAATGCAGAAGAGTTCTTTGGGCGGTTTGGCGTCAAATGCCTAGGACTGAGAAGATGTTTCGAGTTTGTTACGAAGGAGAAGTTAGACGAAAGCAGCGATGACGATGGTGCTGTGTTAAAGCGGTGGCTGGAACTAGAGATACAGCCTGAGGAGGATGTCGATATTGCACTTAACGGTACAGTTGATGCCTCGCATGAAGCTAGAGCAGCTTCGGCGCATGAAGATTCGGTCTTCATGCGATCCTACATACCTCGCACCCTTAACGAAGTGTACGATCCCGAACGAGATGTCGAGGCATTGAAGAAAGGCGGAGGAAAAGGTCTCATTTACGCAGACACGATCGGATTGGTCGACCAGTCGAAGGATAATGGTTTTATAGCTAAGGTCCATTTCGGAGAGCCGGAAGTAGACGTAGATGGCAGCGAGGGTGAAGACGACCAGGGGAGTAGCGAGGATGAAGTTGAGGATGAAGATACCGGTGGAAAGAAGATATATGAAGATCGAACACCGAGAGGTCACCGGCATGAAGACCGAGAGGCAAAGAAGGTATGTTCACTCACTCAATTTAAAAAAACGGTCCTTGATCGCGTGAATTTAGGAAAGGAAAAAGGCCGTCAAAGAAGATGCAAGAGAAAAGCGTAAACACAAAATACCCAAGGCGGACAAAAAGCGCAAGATCAAAAATACGCGATCCTGATATTTATTATTCTCCAAGTATACTATCCACACAATGTTTTACCCTCAAGCATCGGTGATGCAGCCGTGGCTCGCATCTTGTACCGCTTTTATGTACTTATACAAAGTACCTTGTGTTACTTTGAGGGGTGGAGCGACCCAGGTTTTTCTGCGACGGTCCAATTCTTCTTGAGAAACGTGCAGCTCAATAGAATTTGTCACTGCATCGATAGAGATGACGTCGCCATCTTGCACGAGCGCGATAGGCCCGCCAACTTGAGCTTCAGGGACAACGTGACCGATGCAGAAGCCATGTGAACTTTGGGGACCGCATAAGAAAAATTGGTACGAAAGGTAATGTATAGCTACTTACCCGCCGCTGAATCGTCCGTCCGTCAAGGATGCCACATCCATACCTAAACCAGCGCCCATAATTAAACTGGTGGGTTTCAGCATCTCAGGCATGCCTGGCAAGGCGACGTCAATATTCGACAGTGTATTCAATATGCAGGAACATACCGGGCCCCCCCTGTGGGCCAAGGTACCGCAAGATGACGACCGTCTTTTCTCCTTTCTTGATAGAGCCGCTTTCAACAGCCTTGACGAAATCGTCTTCGGTGTCAAATGTACGAGCTTTCCCTGTAAATCCGAGTCCCTCTTTGCCAGTAATCTTGGCGACGGCACCCCCGGGCGCAAGGTTGCCTTTCAGGATCCTGTCAATGTATAAGAACAATTTAATGAAGGTAGATCTGGGGTATAGACCTGATGTGGCCCGTTTTTTTGATAGGTTTGTCCAATGGGCGGATAACATCTTGACTAAAAGACAGTTCGCCGTATTTGTGTGTCCATCGCTCGATATTTTCGCCCAACGTGCTTCCGGTAACAGTGATGTTGTTACCATCAATTAAATTGTTCTTCAATAGGTATCCAAGTATCTCTGGTCACCATAAATTAATTGATGAGACGCTTGACATAAGGACGCAGGCACTTACTGGGTATTCCTCCCATCTTGTAAACATCCTCCATAACGTACTTTCCACTCGGCTTGATATCCGCGAGAAACGGTGTACGATCTGAGACCCTTGCGAAGTCGTCAATGTCGAGCTTGATGCCCACCGAGTGGGCAATAGCAATCAGATGTAGGACGGCATTGGTGGAGCCGCCTAAGATCATTGTCAAGACCTGTACGGTTGTTCACGGGACAATTCTATCAGAAAACGTAACAATGCTCACCATAGCGTTTTCGAACGCCGAGCGAGTCATAATGTCGCGAGGAAGGATATTCTTTTCCAGAAGATTTCGCATGACGGGTCCGATGGAGTCGCATTCATGGTTTTTTTCTTTCGACTCGGCTGGGAAGGAAGATGAGCCTGGTAACGCCATGCCTAAGGCCTCTGCAGCACTGGCCATGGTATTTGCGGTGTACATCTAGTATATATTATAGCATATATGTTGATTTGTACAACCTGACTACTCACGCCTCCGCATGCGCCAGGACCCGGGCAAGCATGTCGAACAGTGTTATAACGCGCTTTCTCTGCTTCTAAGGTCATTCCATCTTGAAGAAATTGGCCATAAGATTGAAAAGCCGATACAATATCCAATTGCGGCATGCCCTCGCACGAGCCTGCTCGGGTGGTACCCCCATACACCATTAATCCGGGTCGGTTCAATCTTCCGACTGCAGGAAGATGAGCGCCAAGTAGTGACATAAAAAAAAGGGACTTACGAGCCATTAAAACGCCGGGCATGTTTTTATCACAGCCAGGAACAACAACCATGCCATCTAGCCAGTGGCCCCCAGCAGCTGTCTCTACCTGATCTGCAATCAAATCACGGGACTGTAACGAGAAGGACATTCCCCGTGTACCCATGCTAATACCATCGCTGACACCGACTGTGCCAAATTGGTAGCCGATCACGTCTGCATCATAGAGCGATTTCTTGATTTGTTGACCAAGACCCAGTAGGTGTCGGTTACAGCTGGCAAACAAAGGCAAGCGCTTCAGCATGACATAAATGTATCAATACAACACTTTGACTCACGGGTTGCCCTCATACCTAAATGTTAACTTGAACACTCCTCCAGACAGAATTTATTGCACTGACTCACCATACACTTGCGACACCAACCATGGCCTTATTAAAGTCCTCGTCACTTTTGATGCCTTCAGTAGCATACAGCATAGCCTAGAGAGGGCCACGTATAGTATCTCAACCCAAGCGCACCACAACGAAGTAGATTACCTGGCTTGCACCCTGGTCCTTGGTCTGCGTGACAGTCCTGCTGTAGCGATTCAATATCGGTTTGTCCTCGCATTTCGCAGTCGATGAAAACGCTCTCGATGGTCCTGTGGCGCCCCTACGGGCAGTCTGTAATATACGGGAATGCATCAACGATGCGTTTGAAAAAGTTTTTGACAGAGGTTGATATAGAGCGCGACTTGACCAAAAGAAGCTAACCCCGCCTATAGCTACAGGCACCGCCGGCGATGCCGTAACTATGATATGGCTCAAAACAGACGAAACCTCTTTCATTTCGACTTCTTCGTCATTTTCGTCCGATACTTAACATGTGTGTCGACTCACTCCAAACCATCCGACTCATCAGAAGCAGCCTCGATTCCGGCAATATATCTGCCCAAAATTCGACCGTTGGAATTTGGGCTTTCGTGATCTGCCTGTAGTAAGTAAATAGGTGTGGATAAGAAGATTGTTCCACAAGCAACATCTATATAGGGTAGCATCGGAGGCCGAGATTTGACAGGCAAGAATGTTACCCGTAGCCGAAAATTTTGGTGAATTTAACATTTGACGTTAGTGGTAATTGCAGCATCAATGTTGTGCGCCGTAAAGCAGTCAAAGCAGAGATCAGCGCATAATAGACTCTGTTGCAAGTTACCGATAGACGGGTTCCCAATTTACATATAGAGACTAAAATCAAATAGGGTTGGAAGGATGAACGTTGCTCCTCGATCATGTCTCGGATAGCTACTTGCGTTTGTGCAAATAGGGTCATCATGACAAGAGCATAGCACACAACTCTCATACCTTGTCTGCTGGTGGCCAATACCTCATAAAATAGATTGACGAAAGGTAGAAGTTTTTGAGTGCTGGTGCAGTGAGTCAAGAAGACGCGCGGGTCGCGATTTCCTCACTGCACCCAATCTGAGAGCAAGTCAACCGTAACGGCGAAAACTTCGCAGCAGGACCCAAGTATTTGGATCAGTGGCGCCACCGTCCGAAAGAATGGCAAGATCTGAGAATCGCATGTGTCGGTGCCCGCCGAATGTGCTGATTTGACCGACCCTCACTATTTCTGGATGCAAATCCGCGGGCACCCTCAACAATTCAAATCCTTGAATAATCAGGAGGTCCTGAGCATTTTCTAGTTCCGTGGGCCTTGTTGAAACTTTTTTCTCTTGTCGTTCCCCCTGTGCAGGAACTGTGTAACGGGTGGCGAATGGGCCATTCGTTTCCTGGGTTTCCCCTTCTGTCCGGCCGATAGGAACTAACGATCATCGTCAAAATTCTGCTACTATTAGATCTGTGACCATAATAGCACCGTAGGGAGAGTATGGACAAGAGGGAAGGTCAGCCGAGACAAAGCTCTTTGCCGACTAGCCTCCACCCACACATTGTTACACGGCCGCATCCACGGACACCTCAACAGGGGGGTAGCAGTAACTCAGGTCATGTCCGGCACGAGGAAACAAGAGATGACGAAGGAATATTTGACGATTCGCCGTATCAGCTACGACCGTTCGCTCCTTCGCTCTCACCCGCCACATTCGACGACGATGGTCGACGAACTTCAAGGCCTTACGTGCGCCGTGAAACAGTTTTGCCAGAGCCGGACGATACCTTTGATGAAGACGGTGGAAGGCGCATGTTTAGAGCCTCCATTCCTCTTCCTCGACGCGCAACAAATCGACGTGCTCCTGGAGCTTCTTCCATTCCTCATGGTCTTCCCCCGATACGCACTGTATTCAATTCGCCATCCCCATCTTACGCGTACACGCTGCCAAGTTACAATTATCCGTTTCCAGCCTTCCCGGAAAGAACACTACCGCCACCTTGGCAAGAGGGCGAAGCCGGTCCTTCGTCTCTTTCCCGTTCTCGCCGAGACCAAAGCCAACATAGTGGGTATAGCGAGCCGGATAATCTGATACAAACCGAAATTCCCGCACGAGAGACGATTGAATCTTCACCACTAGGATTCCGCGCCTTCGAATGGGAAGCAAGCCAACCAGATCGCTATAGCAGACTTGATGCTGCCCCTCAACGAGCACATGTTTCGGATAGGTTAGAGGTTGAGAGCAGAGAGTACATTAGACGATGGGGTACAGTGTCGGCCCAGCGTATGCTTTTCTTTCTTCAATATGCGATATTGTTACTAACGATCAGCTGGAAAGTGGCCCCTGATCGCAGCCACCTGCGACATTCTGGGCAGTACGATGATTATAACACACAGCGGCACCACTCGCTCCCTCCTGAATTTGGGCCTGGACAACACCCAAATTTGAGTGCAGAAGATGATGTCTCACCTTATACACGCCTAGGAAGCGGGGAAGAGGACGACCTTCCGCCCCCGTATACGCGAAGTATCACGAACCCTTCAATATTTGTGAAGAAAGAGCTTGAGGAAGACAGGGCATCTTTGATCGGAATACCTGGACAACAGACAGAAAGCGTTGATACTGGCGATCTTGAGGCTAATCCCAGGAAGAGACCCCGCAAAAAGGCAGTAGTAGCATGCCATTTTTGTCAAAGTGTGTATCGTACCTCCCGTTCTGACAATACGCATGCTGATTGGCCATACCACAGAGAGAAAATTGCGCTGTAGCACAGAAAGACCAAAGTGCAGCAACTGTGGACAGCGCGGACTGGTTTGTGTTTATGGACAACCTAGGCGAAGAGGTCCCGGCAAAGCACCGCGGGGTAGCCGATTGAAAAAGAAAGCAGCTCCAGCGCAGGAACCACAGCTGCCGTTTGCGAGGGTCGATTTCGAACCTTCGATACCTGCTTACACCTATCCGTATCCGCCTCATGTGGGACTGGCGCCGGCGCCGTTGGATACAGGTTCGTCGCGTTCCACACCACCGCCCACGCCGTCGACGGGCCAGCCAGACAGCCCTCGGGGCAAACGCCAGCGATCGTCGCCGGATTGAGGCACTGGTTGATCGGCCGGGTCGGAGTTTACGCGTGGAGGCATTTAGCGGGGCCACTTACGTTAAATGCAACGGGTTTCATTTCCGAAATCATCGTTGCCACCCTCCTTTTCTCGACCCGTTCTCGACCCAGTCCCGCAACGTTATCCTTATCCAACCCCATTTTGCTTCCGTTTCTGATGACTTGTCCTCCTACAACTTACGATCTATCCCGAATCATACTTGAAGCCCCGAGTAATTTAGTTTAAATCTACCTATCGCCAATACTTATTAGTTACAATATATACTTTCGAACCCTTGTCTCATCCGATTCGCTCGGGCGACGGACGATTGCCTTATCTTGACGGCTCGGCTTCACGGGACTTGTTGACATACATACGGGTTTGAACAGTTTTGAGCTTCCATCAACTTTTCTTTCAATTGGGCGGTTATCATTCCGGCTGTGGGCAACCTGCTGTGCCTTTCCCTCCGTCCCCTCCCCCGACCCCAGACGATGCCCGCCATGGACAGCAGGGTAAACGGATCCGGGGTGGACGATCGAGGCAAGCTTATGGTGCCCGGCATGAGCGGAAGTGCGAATTACAGTGGAAGCTACATCGGCAACGGCCATGCTGGCGAAAGCAGCATCAATGGCACCGTCACGGGCGGCATGAACGGGACTATGAATGGGTACACGCTCATGGTCGCTGGTCAGCGAACCGGCAAGACATCGTTCCTCCGACTCCTCCTCGAAACAAGCGACGTGTCCCGGACTGCCACGATGGAACAGTTGACGTCTGTTGCCAAGTTTGTGCAGGGCTGCAGTGGGCATACCTCCCACATAAGAACGGCATCCATTGATGTCGAGCTGGATGTGGAGGGCAATGGGAGGCCACAGCCCTTGGCTCTGACTATTATAGACACTCCATCACTGGACTTCACCGACGAAACTTCATTGGAGAGAATGGTGTCGGAAATGCTGCGCTATGTAGAATCAAAACTTGCTGAAGGTATAGAAGATGTCAGTTCTTGTCCCGCACTGTTTGCATCTTCCTTAATTTTTAATTCTATATTTTCAGGAATGGAAGGCGAGAAATGGTGATCATCACATTCATCTGTACGTACAATTTGCCTCCTCGATCGTGCTCGGTGCCCTTGGAGCGTGGCTCATTGCTTCTATCAGGTGCATATATTTTTTGGATCCCGAGGACATCGTGCCTCCATCCACACCAGTCCCGCTTGTCCCTAGACCTCGTACCAACAGCTTTCCTCAACCTGAGCCGGAACCAGTCATTTTGGAACCGCCTGTCACGACAAACTCTGTATTATGTCGGCCTACGCTGCCACAAACGCAGACGAACATCATCCGTCGTCTTTCTGCGCGAGTCAACGTGCTTCCTGTCGTTGCTCGCGCTGATACACTTACAAATGACCGTCTGGCAGCCCTTAGATTAGCCGTCCGCCGGGATTTGGCTGAAGCTGGAATCGGATTCGGCATATTCGACACGGACAATCACCCGCATTCTGCTGATAGTTCAGGGTCATCGGTAAATGGTGACATGACTAACGGGTATGCCAACCATGCAAATGGATCCACTTCGTCCCCTCGCGGCACATCCCCTACATCACCCACCAGCCCTTCTTTTCTACGACTTCCATACGCCCTCATCTCGCCTGATATTTATTCCCACAGCGACGGCGTGCCCAGGGTATCATTGCCACGTCATGAAATTATTCATCAATACACTCCTTCAAATCATCATGTTCCCTCTTCAAAACTTGTCCGGGGCAAGTTTGTCAGAAATTATAGATGGGGACCTTTGGACGTCCTGGATCCAACTCATAGTGACTTCGTGGCTCTCCGCACAGCTATCTTTCACCATATGGAGACACTCCAGAAGTACACGAGGGAATACCTATTTGATAAATTCAGAGCAGAATATCTCAGCCAGCATCACCAACGTCTTCCAGTATCCCACCACTCCTTGCATCATATTTCACAAAGTATTGTATCACGTCCCCAACTACCCCCTCCTCCGAGTACCTCTCGGCCTGCCTTGGCCATAGATACCGCACCCCCTCATCCCGCTCCTAATCGTCTCCCCCCGCTCTCTGTATCGCGAGAGGTGGCCATTGGACGAGAAATACATTCCGCCCCACCTGTTCGTGGGCCTCATCCTGATGCTGTGTCCACATCTACATCCGCTCGAGTGTCACCATCAGCTCCAAGTCAGTCATTATTTCTTCAACTGACTTTATCTGCATCTGCTTTCGGCATGCTAGTCATGCCCCCATTCAGTTAATTTGCGCGTCTTGCTCACATGCCTGTTATTCAGGATCAACAAAACAACGAACCAAAAAGATCCCTGTTGCGTGTAACTTCTGTCGCTGTACGTCTTTTTGGCTATGGAAATCATTGTGTTGTACGACTAACAACAACTAGCGCGCAAGCTAAAATGTGATGGCGGCCGTCCTGCATGCGCTCAATGCATCAAACGGTCAAATCCATGTGACTATCAGCCCCAAAGCCATAAGCGTCGCGGGACTCAACGAAATCGTAAACAAGGCGACGACAGTGACAGTGACATGATCAGCGGCGACGAACCATCTGTAGATCCTTTAATGTCGCCAGAAGTTCCATCTCACCCATTGCCACGGAAGCCTGCCAACGTTGAAAGACGTATCAATCTTGATGCCTACAATCCCAACATGGCTGGACCATCCGACCGACGCGACGACCGCATGATGTCCAACCACTTGGGACGTTCTTCGGGCATATCCATGTCTGCATCAACAGATAACCGCTCACTTTTTAGAGACAACGAGCTGCCACATATTGCAACGCTCTCCCTTCCTGGCACTGAGCCTTCTCAATCCAATGCGCTGCAAGGTTTACCATTACCTCCCATCAGACCTGCGTCTGAACAGCAAGCGGCTCAGAGAAAACGTGCGTCTACGGTTCCTGGGAGGGGCCGTGCGACGTCGAATACAGGACCAAAAGTTGTGGCTTGCAATTTCTGTCGAGGTTGGTTTTACACGCTATCAGTAGAAACGTCTTGCTAAATTCTCGTATCAGCTCGCAAAACTAAGTGTGATGGTATTACTCCGTCATGGTTCGTCACTCCCCACAACTACTCACATCTTTGTTCTCATTCCCTCCCCAATCTAGCTCGAGCTGCGCACGCAGAAGTTTGCCGTGCAACTACAACCATAATGCGCCAGCAAACAATCTTGCGAGGAAGAAGGCTCATCGAGCTTCAGCTGGGAATTTGAGGCCTACAGCCTCTCCCCGTTCTCCCTCTCCTCCAGCCTCTTCCAATGGCGCCTTTTCGAATCAAGCACCTCTGGGCCCTTCCGATGGACCAATGCGTCACGAAGGCATCTCATTAGAAAGTCGTGAACTAGATTTGAAGAGGAAAAATGATGATTCCGAGCTATCACAGCTGCAGAAGAGACCGCGAACGGAAAGCTCTCCTACGTCTGACTCCGAATCTCTCGACTCACTATAGAAATGATTTGTTATTCTATGCTTTCCTTTCGCCGGTACTGGTTTGTGTCTCTCCAGGTCTTTATTTTCTGCATCGGACTGTATTGTATTTGTTTTTTTCTCTGCTTGGGGTATTTAAAGTGTCTTTGCGTATCGCTTTCGAAGTCCTTGTATGTTTCTATTCTGTCAAGCGTTTTCTTTTCCGTGCACCGGGTGGCAATAGCGCCGAAATTAGTGTTGCCGTTATGGGAAGCATTCGGACGGGACCACCTAATTTGATCCAAACTTTCTTATGTCGCTGTTTGCAACCGCTGATACACTGTATCCCACCTTGTAACTGCTACGATTGTCGCTGGAAGGCTGACTTTCCTATACCAACTTCACACTCATTCCGTCTGCTGTACCGCTCTCTTTGTCTGTTCACTTTTTCTTTTGATCCTGGCCCCGGTCTGCACTGCACCATGTTCTCATTTCGCCGAAAATCCTCGAAAAAAGGGCAGAACAGTGAAGAGGATACTCAGCTCAAAAGCTCTCCTTCTTTACCCAAGCTCCCTTCCCAAGGAATACCATGGCCTGAAACTCTCGTGGATGTAGCTGCTATCCGTCAGGAACCAGAGTCTCAGGACCGTTCTCCTCAAGGTGCTGCGAAAATGTCTTTTTCAACCTCATTGTCGGGGGTTGACCAAGCACCAGTTTCATTCCACAAACCATTCCGAGGTACATCGTCGATCGATGGCGAAGTTAGTGGCGGGACCATATCATCTCTGTACATGTCGCATCCACCTTCTTCATTCGAGATTTGGAAGGCATCTCCGCTTCCATCACCTATTACCAGGCCCAGCCAGCGCAGGACTCGTCAGCCACCCACCTTCAACCTTATGGTGCGTCCTGTGTTTCTCAGCCCACTGACATTCTAACACAGAAGGCCCTAGGTCGTGGGAGGACAAGGCACAGGAAAGACGTCCTTCCTCCGCTTACTTCTTGAAACAGCCGACATCTCACCAACTGCTACTTCTGATCAAAGGGCAGCAATGGATCGATTTTTGAACGCGGGAACCAAACGCACGCAATGTATTCAAACTGCCTGTGTGGAGATATGCGAGTCACGCTTCGACAGGGTGTTGTTTTCTGTCATTGACACCCCTGGGCTGTGAGATGAACCATTCCTCCCACCTAGGCGCTTCGTAGCTGATTTGCTTCTACAACAGTGATTTCAGCGAAGGTCGTGAACTAAGGCTTGAACGCCAAGTGTCTGCTGTCATCAAGTACTTGGACACACAGTTTGCAGATACCATGAGCGAAGTGCGTCTCTTCGACCTGTAGACATGACGAGCTCATTCTAACTACCTTCCAGGAATCTAAAGTGGTTCGTCAAAGTAAAGGAGACCAGCACATCCATCTGTGAGTCACAAAGCACATCTTTTGGGGACTATCTATTCATCTGTGCTAGGTGTGTTTATATGGTCGATCCTTCAGCAATTATGACGGCGTCCACACGGCGAGCACGATCGTCGGTGCCATCCAGAGTGCGTGCCCGTTCGGAAGCAACAGTTTCTGTGCCGCCTCAAACGCCAGAGGCAGAGAAAGATCAAGACGATTCTGATGAAGACTCTGCGGAGCGTTTGACCATGTCCCCGGCCGAGATTCGAGTCATTCGTCGCTTGTCAGCTCGTGCCAACGTGCTGCCCGTCATCGCGCGCGCCGATTCACTTACCGACGACAAACTAGCGGCTGTTAAGGATGCTGTACGAAAAGACCTTCAGGAAGCTGGACTGGACTTTGGGCTGTTTGGGCCTGCTAGAGCGCAAGCTAATGGCACTGCTCAGAGGCCCAACGGCCATGCGAATGGCTTTGCAAATGGTCTCGACGAGTTGAATGGTGTCGAGGAAGTTGCCGAAGACAGCGACGAAGAGGAAGAGATAGAAGAGCGGCCGTCTCGTCCTGTAATTAAGCTACGTCCTTCGCGACACTCCGGGCGTGTATCTCGATCTCGATCTCGACGAGATTTGAAGTCGGCAGCGGAGAACGAGGGAGACTCACCACGAGATGTCGATAGGGAGAGCATCGCTAATGTTCGCTTTTCCGCCCACATCGTCTCCAAGACGGACCTCAGCACGCTTCTACCCTTTGCTCTTATTGCCCCAGAAAACGCAAGTAAGCGCAAACAGGTCAAAGTCCGACCTGTATCCACAGATAGCAGAGTGTCGAATTATTCTTCGGCAGTCGAAGAACCAATGGAGGATGCGCAAGAGACCCTTGTACAGCATAACATGTCACCATCGCTCTCCAACCGTAATTTAGCATACCTTCAAGGTCCACCAGCGGATTTGAAGGGTGTCTTCACCCGAAAATTCCGGTGGGGAACTGTTGACGTCCTGGATCCCAATCACTGTGACTTTGCAGCACTACGTACGGCTGTACTGTCTACTCATTTAAAGGTTCGTCTTGGTGTTTGTGCTCTGCATATATATCCGTTGACAGGGCGATTCTACAGGTCCTCAAGACTCGCACCAGAGAGGTCTTGTACGAGAAGTACAGGACAGAGAAACTTCTGGCGTGGCGGGCCACACGCAGTATCGATCAGGAGGAAACAAAGCGAATGTTAGAAGGTAATTTCTAAATCACCATTTTTGTAGTAGTGTATGCACGCTTACGTTGCTATAGCTCTCCAGATCTAAAGCTATGACCCTTTGTCGTTATCTGACTTTATAACCACTTACATACCGGTGATGTACTCCACGCATCTTTTGTTCTATGTTGTATCCGACTTTTCCCCTGCTGCTGGAAAGAGTTGGCCTGCGGCCGTCTGTCTGTCATCGCGGCTTGGGTTACTACTCTTTGTTAATGTTGCTCGTCTCTGCATACTATTTACTTTGGAAGGCTCTTATGCAATCGAATCTCCGTGGATGGATACGCTAACGCTCTCTTCCTGACTTATATCTTACCTATGGCACTCACCACCTTGCTTGTACTGTTTTTGGAGTCTCAGTTTCCCAAATATAGTGATACGGTTATCGCGCACTTAGTAGCGTATCACCTCCTGACAATACATTATTAGGACAGAGGAACGTAACAAACTGTGTCTTAGATACAATATCTAAGAGGTAAGACGAAGTCTGATGTACGGAGGTTGAACCCGTATATATTCTGCCTCGCGGAAACAAACTCTTTCACCGTTTCACCGTTTCGCCAGGTCGTCAATCTGAACTTGGGTCAATCCGTCCAAGCGCTGTAGCAGATAATCTACCTGAAGCAAAAAGAAATTCAGTGATGGCCAACAACTCAATATTAGTACAGCCCACCTCGACCTCTTTCGTCAAAGGGATGATGTAACTTTCATACAATTCAACTACCCCATCCACGTCGATCTTTGCCGACCCATTGGCGATGGAATCTTTTACGGCATCACCATCTGGTGTAAAATCCTGTGCATACGTTGCTGCTTTCTTTCGGAGTCGGTGGAGAAGTTTCTTCTCCACTTCAGGCTTTGTGATCAGCCCTTCCAAGGCGGTACGGTTTGCGTTTTGGATGTGTGATATAAACGCTGAAGGTTTTTCCATGAACTTGGACTCCGAAACAAATTTCCCTAGATATTATTGAGTTCGTAGGTATTGGGTTCTGGGATGAAGCTGGCGAGATACATACCGTAGTGCACTCGTTTGCTTATCGCTTGAAGGATTTCTACATCGATTGTGGCAGCACTACCATAGTTCCCATCATCCTCGTATTCGTCGTCACCAATGATACCACTGGCTCGTTTCTTGGCGGCCAAGGCTAAGGTCGCCTGGCGGCAGATTCGAGGGACAATCGAACGAGTGTAGAAGGACAAAATCGAAGCATTCGCGTTAACGTTGTTCGGGTAAAGAATGGGAGGGAAGTTCAAAGGTGGAATGACGGGAGCAGGAAGGCCTGTGGTGAAAGGGTACTCGTCGGGACTAGTTATCAGAGTTGAGCAGTCGCGACAGTGTCTAGGTGTAAATTTGTGTGTACCTTGTATAACGCCTCGCTTTGGCTGTGTCCAACAAATACCATCAAGTCAGACAAAATTTCCAGAGAAATCCATTCATGGCTCACCATGGAAGGTTTCAGTTTCCTGCAAGAACCATTGGAGCCAACTCGCTTCGAATCCTAGCTCCTTGAGTTCCTTGAAAGCGCCTTGTTGATAGATCTTCGGATTATGAGCGAACTGCGCTCGCTCAATCAGAGAGAAGATAATGGTATCTTCCAATCTGACGAGGATGTTACGAATTCGATTCAAATTCAAAGGGTCTTCCGCGAGGACGAAGTTCTCTCCTTGAGGCATTTTGGACCAGGTTTTCAGTTGGTCAACCTTTTATCAGGGTGCGGGGATATTGATCATGCGATTATGTAGCAGAACTAAGTATAACAGATGGAAATCAGAAAGATGATGCAATCATATCATTTGTTTCAGCAACACGACTCCGGCATATCGATGATCGATCGATCCCGATACTCGCAGTACTTATTACGGGCGGACGTTGAAGGCGGCCATAGGTTTGATTTCAGAGCCGCCGACCTCGGCGCATGAGGAGGTTATATGCACCGCACGTGGGATCCCCTAGGATTTCCGGCTTACCATATCTCTCTCGACAGACCGTTTCAGCCGACGCAGTCTAACTACAACTGCACACGAGTGACGACGGCCTCACTTAATGACTCATTTCAATTTATGTCCTATTTGATTCACCGATGGGTTTGAGCTGAGAACTGGTATAAAGCTGTTACATCATTTTCAAGAGAGGTGTGTATGTATCCAATATCTATATACTGGCTGTCTCTAAAACTTTATACGCATCGTACCCAAACAGTTCGTCCAAGAACTCCTTGCGTGATCGATTGTTGCGGTGCCCTACCTGAACGCCCGGGTGCGACAACAGATATTCATCCCGCTCTTCCTGCTCTGGTCCGTCAGGCATCTGCGTGAAGTACCTTGAGTTGATCGATTCGTTGGCGACTTTCGTCACCCGCGGTAGGCGCAGTTTCTCATACAGCAGCAGAGCCTTGTGGAGGGTATCCTTGGATGGGAACTTCGCCAAGAGTCCGCCGAGGATCGCCGAGTCCTCAATGCCCATCGCGGCTCCTTGAGCAAGGTAAGGTGTCATGGCGTGGGCAGCGTCGCCGATGACGCACATCTTGCCAGAACCGTGAACCCAGGTCGGCATTTCCTCGTGAGTGTAGAGCTAGGTTTTCGATTTAGCAAACCTTTGCAAAAATGAGGGGTTGTGAATAACTTACCCTCCATTCCAAGACTTCGTCGACATGTTCTAGAATCATATCGAGCCTGATCTTGGTTAGTATTGCAGCCCGGCAACCAGAACTTGTGAATTTACCTTGGATCCCATTTCTTAAAGCTGGCGCGAATCTCCTTGTTGTCGCCGATCTTCTGGTTAACGCCGTCAGGCATGTTGACGTCACATCTACCAAGGTTCAACAGGTGGATACAACATCACGAACGGTGAGCAACTCACGTAAAGACGAAGTTGATCAGTGTCTCGTTGACACCTTCCAGAAGGTATGATAGGATGGTCCCTTGCGGGCCAATCCAATGATTGTTGCGTGGGGTAGTGATGAGATCCTTCACTTCGGGGATGTCTTTCAGCTCGCGCACTGGGAGGGTCACCCGGTACACCATCTGGCCAGTGGGTACCGGTGGTCCGGGTTTGCCGAGGACGACTGCACGACATACGGAATTCAATCCTGCGAACGGGTGTCAATACGATGGTACGGACTTGGCATAGGGCAGACTCACCATCAGATGCGACAATCAAATCGGCCGTGTACCGTTTCCCTTCCTTCGTGACAAGAGAGGGTCCGTATGGGTCAACTTCAACAACACGGCTGTTAAGATGCAGCGTGATGCCAAGTTCGGTTGCACACTCGAGTAGCCCGCGGTGTAGGTCGGCCCGGTGGATATGCCTAGATAGCCAGTTATTAACCGCAAAGAGGAGTAACTCTGGCGAACATACCAATATGGGGACCCATACTCATTGTGCGCAGGTTCTTTGAGCGGAGTCTCGACAAGCATCTTGCCGTCTTCCCAGCGCATCATTTTCAGGTCGATCGGCTCGGTGACATATTTCTCGATGAATTTGTCAACGCCCAATTTGCGTAGGATACGGGAGGAGTTGGGAGAAACCTGAATACCTACGAAATTTGAGCGAGAAGATAACCAATACAAATGCACAGTAGCTTTACCTGCACCAATGTAGGAGATTTCCGCGGCGCTCTCAAGCATCTCCACGGTATGACCGCCCCTCTTCAATGCAATTGCGACTGTAAGGCCTGCAAGGCCGCATCCAATAACAATAATATGCTGTCGAGCGAGAAATTAGCTCGTGTATGTCGTGAGTCTACCAACTCACCATCTTAATGTCGAAGTGAGATGAGAGTTGCCCTTGTTTCTTGTTCTGTTCTTGTTCAACGAGCAGAGCAAGTCCAAAGACCCATTTCTTATATCAGCTCACCGGCATGCGTGGAGTCAGCACAACATCGGAAACATGCATCCGACGAATGCATGTGTGGGCTCCTCGGAAGCTTGCATCCGGTGGTGGGTATGTTGGAAAGGCCCGTTAAGGAACAGGTGTATCCATAATAAGCACATCGCTATATCTGGCAACCCAATAAGCAAGTCAGCCGATCAATCAGACTGGGAAATCCAGCATGTGATTCCTAATATTATCATGCCGTCTTGCAACATGAAAATATTATAGCTCTGTGCAGCTCCGGAATCGCCTCAATCCCCGCAAAATTATAGCTCATGAATATTTTCTGTGCTATAATAGATATAATCCCCAGATCAAATGGGGACTTCGCGTTTGCATATTAATATCCTCTGAGCAATCTTACACGCTCCGCGGGCCCCAGCCAGCTGAAGGCATATATATCCAGTAGTAGTTACACTATCTTCTTTGACATCTTCTCGATTCGGAATGACGAACCTCCCTGAGCAATGCTGCACTTTGCCGCCATTTAAGTCTGACTACCGACCCGTCGGTGAGAGGACCAAGATTAAAGTGGGCGAAAAAGATTTTGACCTTTACATCACGGGTCCCAACGATTCGAAGCATGCACTAGTTTGCATTCACGGTAAATTGTCCCTCGAAGCATATGCATATTGCGGTAGCCTGACTAGTTAATAGACATTTTCGGCTTGCACAACAACACGCTTCAGGGTGCCGATCATCTCGCCCAACAGAACGGGTACAAAATCTTCGTACCGGACTTTTTTGACGGAAAGTCTTGGGATCTTGACAACATACCTCCTCGTGAGGGCAGACCAGCGCTCAACGCATGGATCCAGGAGGTTGGGTCATGGGAGAAAGTTCGTCCCACTCTTATTGCGGTCGTTGAGCGCCTTCAGAAAGAAGAGGTGACATCTATTGGCGTGAGTGTATACCAGGTAACTTGTGAAAGTTAAACCTCTGATTATTCGACAGGCGTACGGATTTTGTTTCGGTGCCAAGAAGCTAGCGCAGGGTGCCCACGAAGAACTATTCAAGGCCGTGGCACTTGTGCACCCGTCACTGTGGCAGCCTGAAGATGCAGACAACATGACGGTGCCCGTAGCACTACTTCCAAGCCAAGGAGAGGATCAAGACGTCATGAATAAATTCTGGGATAGAATACAGAAGAAGCCTTTCGCCAGCAAGTGTGTTCGACGAGATTTTGTATGCACCATCATTCCACTGTTCAGACGCGCAGAGTCAATCGCTGACACCCCATTGTAGCTGGATGTTCATCACGGCTTTGCATCGGCACGATCAGACTGGACTGATACGAAGCTTTCTGGTAGAGCAAGAGAGGCTTATGAGATTATGAGCAATTTTTTCAAGAGCAACATGTAAAATAGAAAGACTGTAGAGACGGTCACGTGCCAAGGCGGACACAAGTTTAAAATTATATTCTGTTGGTCGACGGAAGTATGTCTCCGAATTCGAAGCTGGTGTCCCCCAAACGCTCCTGGGTATCCTCCGGAGCGCGCTTTAAATATACAGTGGACCGCTGGTTGCTCATCGCTGTCACTTCCAGTGGTTCACTTTCAAACATTTGCACCTCATGACCCAGGATCCGATCGCCACTGCGCTCCACGCATTCAGCACGTAAGCAGTTCATTCCATCAGTTCCATGCATTGTTTGATAGCAACCAAATCCAGATGCGATATCTCAGATGCCCTCCTGAAGTTGAACCAGCCGCATGGCGGGTTTCTTGCCGATCTGACCCTATGGTCTCCTAAACGGCAGGAAGGTCCTACTAAAGTTGTTGGCTCTGCGTATACGGTAAAGTACGTTCGGCACACAAAAAATAGTAAGACAACAGAATCAGGTCACTATGTAAGTGTTCTCGTCTCATATGGAAGCTGACCCTCATCCTTTATCATCTGTAGATCGACTCCATCCCACCCGGATCCGTGGTTTTTGTCTCTGCGCCCCCAAATATTGTCAACGCCGTCTACGGAGGCTTGATGAGCAACCGAGCAAAGGTAGCGGGTGCTGTTGGGACAGTCGTTGACGGACGTATTCGGGATCTGAATGAACATCGTGAGCTAGATTATCCTGTATGTCTGCGGAATTTTTCTTTTGCTACGACCGTGTCATGATATTTTTTTTCTGTAGGTTTTTGCACGCAATGTCGGGACAGCATCCCCATACGAGGTCGTCCACGTCAGCGAGGTGCGGAAGCTGGACTAAAACTCGTTAACCTCTCACAACTGTTTCACGCTCAGATCAACGTTCCCGTCCGATTGCAAAGCACGGAACAAGAAGCCATTATCAATCCTGGGGACTACCTAGTCGGCGACCTGAATGGCGTTGTCTGCCTTCCCAGACATTTGGCAGAGAAGGTTCTGGCGCTGATGGGTCCACAGGTAGAAGCAGACCGGCTTATAGCGCTTGACATCCAACAGGGCAAGTCGTTCTTGGAGGCGTCTAAGGAGCACAGGAGTGTGCCATGAGTCAACTACGACCCATCAAGCTTGCTGGGGTGGTTGACGGATAGGTAATGAAGATGCCAGCAGTTATCATATCATGCTATAGATTGAGTGCTTACAGGTTTATATTACAACGTACAAAATGTCAAAGGATAAAGAGATACAAGTTGTAAGGAAACCATTTATGTTGTTGCAGTCTTACGATACTAAAATTTCCCTACTTCACGCCTTCGTCGTCAAAGACTCAGTCCAGGAAAATTGCACCCTTACATGTTACCAAAGCATTATTATATTGATACAAATAAAAAACAAGTTGACTCTCCGCGTCCGCCGGACAATCTGAAACCTCGTGGTTTGCAACTTGCTTAACAAGGGTCCAACGAAGAATCAGATAGATGGATAAGACATCCACCGCATGAGTAGAGGTCAGTATTATAACTGCGGTATAATAGTTCGCCGCTGATGGAAACATATGTATGAATATAGTAAATTAAATGGTCAGTACGAATGTGAATCGACGTAGAACTATCACCAAGTCGTCGAGGTCAGCGAGTGTTCACTGTGAAGGCTAGGGAAGAGGACTGACGGTATGCCAGACAATCACAATCGCTTATGCTTTGCTCATGCCGTCAAATGACGATTGATACCTCCGACTTGCAGATTGGGCGGTGTAAAGACGTCATTGATATTGCCCCAGTTCGCGAACGAATTGTTGGGTGACATGAAAGGTTCAATCCCGAACGCGTCTTCTCCACCAGCTCCTGCGTAAGCCGTCCCAAACGTCGGTGCAAACGGCGTCAGTGGCTGATAGGGTAAATTATTCTGCATCCCTCCATAACCACCCAATTCAAAAAAGTCCCAAGGGACATCCGTACAATCCTGCTGGAACCACTCATTGATAATCCCGGCGATATCTTCTTGGGCTTTGGGCTCAAATTGCTGCGGGGCAGATTGTGGACCTGGGTGCCCCTCGTGCGTTGGCGGCACATCGTCTAAGATTCCGACAATCCTGGCGAACTGCACGGCGACCTGGGCTAGGATATGGAACGTGGGACACAATTTGGTATTGCATATCACATCTACCACATCCCTGACGGCAGCCTTGCGCATAAGATCTTCAGGAGAGTCCTCTACGTTGCGGGGTCGCGCAAGGAAATCAAGAGACAGCACAAGAACACCGTGATACGCGTAGAAAGTGTCGAGCCACGCAACACCATCGAGCATGCCACGAGTTGCAAGCTGATGGAGGAGAACAACAGCTTGTCTGGAAGAAGTGCCGCATGAATGGCCGAGGGCTAGTCCGTCCGCATCTATGTCTGGGAAACGCTGTTCCAGCTGTAGTTGTCGGTCCAACTCGAGACGGACCTTGCGTAAGAGATAAGGCCGAGTGACGAGTGCATGGGTGTGATAGTAGTTGATATGCAGCAGAAGGACTGCGCGTCGTTGCTTCGGGGCCAGCGAGTCTCCTTCGACGCAGAGATGGGATGGGAGACTATGATACCATGACTCCAAATCGAGCAGAAGCTGCTTGGCGACGCTGGTTTGCGGTAGCTCGTCCTGTTGCAATCGAGAGATCGGTGCTGCATAAATGGTGCGCTTGATAACTGACGCAATTCGTGTTAGGCGAAGCGAGTAGTCAATATACTCAGGTGGAACACAATCCCCGCCATCAAGCATAGCCTCGTTTGGTATGCTAACGTTGACCTCCACATCATCTATGGCGGACGGCCTGCCTAGCATCATACTGAGGTTCTGCTCAAACATATAAAGTGTCCACCAGACTCTGCGGCGGACTTCCTTTTCTACCGGATCAAAACCGCCCGTGGCACCTTCTCTGTGCATGCCGAGTGCGATAGCCATACGCGAGGCACAGCCAAGAAGCATCCAGGAGGCATTTCGTTCACTGGAATTGTGTTGCAAGAGCTGGAGAAGGAGGAGAGCCTGGATGTTAACGAGGCTGGTGGTATTAATGAGGTGATGTAGGCGTGACTGGACAAGACCGAGGTAACGACGCTTTAAAAACGCCGCTTGCTGCTTGTCGTGATGTTCAAGCGCCTGGGCACCAAATACAAACACCATAAATATGCTACAGATCCAACCCAGCTCGATTTCTGGCGCGTGGTTTACAACGAGAGACCAGATCGACTCGTAGCGGAGTTGGAAAGTACCACGATGGAAAAGCAGATAGTTCGGGTGTACCTGCTGGAAGAATGCTTCCACTAGGGCGTCAGCAACTTCTCTGGATGGAAGGAAACTGGCGAGCACGGTTTTCTTCCGGGATGTAGGCTCCCCCACCGAGGCAATATACGGCGAAAGACCCGGGGAACGGCTCTCCCGTTCCTGCTGCCCAGCTGCGACTTGTTCAAACTCTGGCTCATCATCCTCCTCGTCTAGTGAAATATCTTCCTCGGCTGCCTGTGGCTCGAGTGCCTTGCTCATCCGTAACCCTGCGAAATCCGATTGCAATGCTGTATGGGCATGGTCAGGTCGATGTTGATCTGGTGCCGAATGGCGCTCTGCCACCATATTCCGCACGGCGAATGCAAAGCCAAACGAGCTTGATGGTCCAATGTAGTGAGAAACCCCGTGAGGAGCTGGAATCAGCTTCTCTTCCGCGATTTTGGCAGGTCGGCTGACAAAGGGATTATCCGGCGTATTTGGTGCAACAATAGAGATGTGGGGCGAATATCCTGTCATTGGCGAGGGACACACTGACGGCCACTCATTGAGCGCATGCTCCGATGGTGTGTGATCGTCTGCGCTGGGCATGGGGATGCCGTGAGCCTCCGCAAGCCGAAACAAGGTCTCAGTGACCTCCGTGCTCTCATCAGGAAATAAACCTTTGACAAGAGCATCGAGAGCACGATATCGGAGGCTGAGTGTCTCGACGCTACCGTATATACGATGTTTGCGGGGTAGCGTTGCCTCGCACTTTACCCCACTTACAAGGCAGCTCTGACAGGCGTCTTCTGGATGAGCGTCGGGCGCGCGTAAACACCGCACGCGCCGCTTTTTGCATCGATCGCAGCTAACAAGTGCACGTCTGCGAAGAGTCTGAGGAATGCGTCGTTTGTGCTTATTCGATGAGTCCATCATAGTTGGAGGAAGGAGACAAGTGGGGGAGGGAAAATAGCCTTTGCAAACATCCATATTGGGGCGTCGATCAGTTTGTGACAATTTTGTTTTCCCCGCGCTCCGCCTTTTTTGAAGTTTTACTGAATTTAGCCATCGCACTTGTGCTATGTGCATGTGGTCCTGCTCATTCGTCCCGATCCGGTCCATATTTGCACCGGATCGGACGTACGGAAGGACTGATCTTCAGAAGCATGTTCATAAGTGGCCTAGCATGATCGTAGCCAAATGACCGCGGCCAGAATTAATATATCTTCAGCCACCATTTTCCAGGCGTTTCGACATCTCATACGTCGTCCAGTTGGGTGAGACTGAGCGTGTACTTGCAAGAACCTCAGATACTATAGCACTATAGCGCTATGGCTGTCTCATCCATCAGGCAAATCTTGCCACATTTGAAGGATCATACAAATCGAGTACCTAGATCCAGGCACGCCAGGGCACAATTTCCCATTATGGAACGTCACCGGAATAGGTAGCCGTGTTCGGTACCCATCTTGACACCGCTTTAGCACGAAATTAATCCTGTAGGCCTCCCAGTTTGTGGGGCAGGACCTGACATTGTCACCAGGCCGATCAAAAGCCCATTTGCTATTTCCGTCGCACCTGGAGAACGGAAGCATGCACCCGCTGTTATGTCCGGGGCCCCGCCAATCCTGCCGATGCAGGAATACATATATATATGAGCATTTCTTTGACGCGATGTAGAGGAGTGCAGCGTGTCTGTGACCAACATGTCCGACTCATACGATTCCGAGAAGCATGACCAGGTATTGCACAACGAGCACGGGTTTCCGGACATCGCCAAAAATGACCTGGATTCGGAACTCAAGTTGGACAAGCATGGTCTGCCGCTGATTCCACAACCTAGTCGATTCAAGGACGACCCTCTGGTGCGTAATTCATTTGTTTCCTTTAAGTGGAAGACACATTCACCACCACCACTGCAACAGAATTGGCCAGCGTGGCTCAAATGGGCTGTGTTGATCCAAGTCAGCTTCATGGCTTTCTTGGGACCCTTCAATGCCGCCGTTATCAATCCCAGCTTGGTGTTGTTGAGCAAGGCAATGCATGTTGACACTACGAAGGCTGCATTTAGCACGACAACTGGCATCATTCTCGGTGGCGTGGCCGTAAGTGTTTATTCTTACGCGTTTTCCGTGCTGAGACTTAATCGCTATTACCTGATAATACCTAGTCATTCCTATGGACGCCTCTCACGAACGTTTATGGCCGCAGACCTATCACCCTTATTGCCATTGTTATCACCATTATGGGTGACGTCGGATCTGCCCTCTCACCTAACTTTGCCACTCTGGTCGGCACCCGCGCTCTCACTGGATTTGGCTTTTCCGGTATGATGTCCGTCGGCACCGCCGTCGTCAGTGACCTTTTCTTCCTCCACGAGAGGGGTGAAAAGACCGGTGTCTATACGGTTTTTGTAACTAACGGCGCGCATTTTGCTGTCATCGGTAAGGCTTCGCTACCAAATCAACCTCGCTTGTCATCGCATGCTGATAGGGTTTTGTCATAGGTGGTGGATATTTGGGCCAAGCAGCAGGGTGGCAGTGGGACTATTGGCTCCCTGGCATCATCACGTCCGTGTCGTTCCTTGTTGCCCTGTTCCTTTTCCCCGAGACGCTTTTCTCTCGAGGGCCAAAGTTTCTCGCCGAGCGCCAGCACGAGCGTACCTACTGGGAGATGCTGTGGAATTTTAAGGGTAACTTGATCCCTCAGCGCAAACTGCATGCCGGCGACTTCCTGCACACATTCTACATGCTCAAATACCCCTCCATCACTATTCCCTTCTGGTATTATACTTGGGCGTGGACATTCGTCAATACCTTGCCCGCAATCAGTCTCGCAAATATCTATACGAAGGCATACCACTTCAAGAGCGGCCCTATCGGCCTGTCCCTCGGCGTTTCGCTCATCATCGGATGTCTACTCGGCGAACTGTCTGCCGGCAGATTATCCGACTATATCGTTTACAGATTGGCGAAACGAAATGGTGGTATTCGGAAGCCAGAATATCGCCTCTATCTGTCTACGCTCTCGGCCTTTTTCATGCCTGCTGGCATGATCATCTTCGGTGTGTGTATCCAGAAGAAGACGGGCTTTATACCTCCTCTAGTCGGCCTCTCGACCAGTGAGTCTCTCCGCTGGCACTTACCCTTTTCTATGCTGAATAAAGATTAGGCGTCTTCGGACTTCAGATAGCCTCCACCTGTCTCTATGCCTACGTTTCTGATTGCTATAAGCCGCAGACACCGGAGAGTGGCGTGCTTTTCAACCTTGGCCGCGGTCTTTCTTTCACCGTTGGTTACTACGCCTTACCGTACGCGGATAAGGTTGGTTTTGCTTGGGCTTGGTCTACATTCGGCATCATCCAGTTCACTTTCTTCATACCCATTGTTGCCCTGATGATTTGGGGCGAGAAGTGGAGGCAGCAACTCGGACCGCCGAGTTTCCATCGCTACATGTGAAGACAAGGTATGTCTGAAATTCGAAATGGTTGGTCATATCCGGCGGCATGCTTACCAAAGCTGTTTGTTAGGAACAGCTCATTCTATTTATGAGAGACGCACTACTCGATTTACTGTAGTAATTGGCGCGGAAATATGTCTAGGGACACAATTCCGTTTCGCAGAGTATCATATATATTTTGTACTGTGTTTTGTACAATCATTGGCAACTTTCAAGTAACCCGATCTGGAGTCGCTCCGGTGTTGTGTCATAACGTTAACAGGAGGGCTCGTGCAAAAACTATTCGGCTCACCACAAATAATCTTCCACTTACTTGACCAGTATAGACTCGTCATAGCAGCGGGTATTGCAAGAACAAAAACAGAAAAATACGATATATGTAGCTGCCATAGACACAAAAGATTTGACCCTGAACGTACAATGTTTTCTAATAGTCACGGCAGAGGAGTCCGCGAAGCGTGATTTAGCACGAGCGTGGGAAGTACGTAGATTCTCGCTACCAATGGTAGTACCATAACAGTAATATGACGGTGGGAAAACATACACGTGTAATTCTTGAAGGAAACCGTGAGTGGTCGCCGATAAACCATGGCAGCATGCTTGCGCTTTACTAGACGTGTAGGGTGTTCAGATTGGATGCTTGGTGGTCAATCTGCTAACATATAAGTATATCAGGTTTGGAAATCCTTCATTGATAACAAAGGCAAGTACGGTGTTCATAGATCTTTCAATGAACCCATTGAAGTCCCTTAACTGAATGAAATAGACAGGACACGACGCTCAATGCTTCCCAAATGTCAGTGATTTCACATAACAAACTGAGCCACTTCTGAAACTCTCGGCCTAATAGCTTAATATTCACCGTGCGTCGCCGGGTCTGGTCGAAGTGTCATTGAAAATTGAACCATATAATAGTAAGCTCTCAACAACAGTAATCAAGCCCAATATTTTGACGTTAATCGCGTACACAAAGTCAATCGCGTCGGAGTCGGTGACACTTCTTGAAGTTTACAACCGCCGAAACTGACCAAGCTCGATGACTCCTATGCTAGACGGTACACGGAGGTGTCTTGACGTCTCTGACAGATACTTTAGGATCTCTTGCAGTGGCCACCCATGGTCAGTGGATGACCGGTGTATCCACTGACATCGGAACAAGCTTTGTTAGGCCGTCTGGACGAGCTGGTGATATACTCAACGCTAAGGCTAGCGTGGTGGGCATGGGTGGGTGAGCTTGTAAACGGGAGCATGACCAACTGTCTTCAGCTTGATGGTCAGGTAAATCGCTCGCGTATACTCGCGTCGAGTTCTTCAATTCTGCCGGTGATTTGGTGGCGTATGGACGTACGCAATCCACAAATCCAGCCAACGGGAATACTCATAAATGTTATATAGACCATACGAAGTATATCAGTAAGTCTTCGTCGCACGAGGTAAGTTGACTTCGAACGCGTAGGATATAATTATTTTAACCTGTCACCAGAATAACGTGAAGTTTTCGAAGGATGGGCAAACGGTTGTGGAAAGCAGCGACGTGGACTAGAAAGTTTGCTGCATACCGCGAATCCTGCGAACTCTATCAACGGGGATGCTTTTATCAGAATTACAGGCTGCGATTTACGGCAACCTAACAATGACTAGATATCTGTATCCGTCGACAGTACGACAAAGCTGGCACCGAACTATGCACCGGAAACGAATATCCTTAGTCGTCCCACAGTCACAATATCACATTAAAAGAAATATAGGGTACCCTCCGTCGAGACCCATCAAGAATACTCTCATTGTCCAAAAGAGTGACAAGCCCTCAAAGGGCAAAACGAAATACAAGCTGGTTATATTCTGTTATTAATCAAGCGCTCCACGCCTTGGATGGGGTCAGATATATGCAAAGCAAGACGCGGCTTACCACTCACCTCATCGTAGTGGACCGGAGACGTCCTGATGAATATCAACCTGGTGAAGGAATATGGTTAATATCAGAAGGCAGGGTATGCAATGCCCGCACAAACCTTCATATGAATTTCGGTTGGGCTTTCGTGGCTGAGATGCCGATGTTTTCGGGTAGCAGAACGGGTTTGACTAAGAATGATGACTTTGCTACCGAGTCCAGTCTCTCGTTCGGCATCTCTGTACTCTGATGTTGTTCTGCCCTGGGTGACCGATTGGCGCGCATTCATGCTGAAGTTTATGATGTATGAGAATGATACAAATGGCCGATAGAGCAAAGCACGCTTACGCCGCCAGGAAAGTGGTCGCGTATACTGTAGAACGCCATCACTTATAGGACACATGCATTCGAAAGTCGAAACTTACGTTTACTGACCATGAAGTAGAAGGCTTCGGAAGGAGTTGCTTCATGGCTCATAGCGAAAATATGAAACACATACCTATGAATATGAAATTGTTTGGATTCACGTTGTACTGGATATCGCACCGTTCAATGCATACAAATGTGTGGAGTTGGACTGGACTCACAAGAATGAGCGTGGTGAGGCTGAAAGCGCTGAAAGATACCATTCCTGTCAGGCAGTGCCTGGAAAGCCGCAATACAAAGCGACTAACCTCGTTAGAATACCGGTGTCCACAGCATGTATGATAAGGCTCCTGACTAAGGCATTGGATCTAAAATACATGACAGAAGTGAGCACAATCGCCGGGTGATCATGAAATGATATGTGAACAACCTTGAGAATTCGGTTTGCAGCTGTTGCAAATAATAGCAAAGTGCAGTTGCGATGCAAATGTCGGTCGTGACGCCGAAGCCGAGGGCCAGAGTTCCAGCCACCTAGGACAACCAGTCAGCATCTGATTTGAATGCTAAAGTTGGAGGTCCAAAACCATCGCCTTACCTTCCCATTGCTCATTTGGGTTAAATTTGAAATGGTGAAGCCTTGGTAAGTGTACCCTATCGGAAGAAGTATGTTTGTCAGGCGTCACGATGTGGTGGAAGGACATCTAAATTTTACATGATGCAAAACCTTGTGAGGCACCAGGATGAGCATAATACACGGAACAGTTTGTTCGTCACTCACCCAATTGCGCAAATGTCATTAATAGCTGTTACATACCCAATATGTAAGAATAGGATCCTATTGTTGAATGGACTGCTTACCAGAAATACCGTTAAGACAGCGTTACGGTTGCTGACTATCTTCTCATTAGGCCCGCATGCCAGGGCTGAAAAATTATTGCTTACGTCTCCATACCCGCAATGAGAAAGCTCTGGAGAACACCTTCCGTCAACTCGGTATTTAACAGAGCGCAAGATCTCTCACGTTTTCACCATGCAACCCACCATAGACTGGAAAGAATATGATCCAACTATCTCATCGGTCGATTATAATAGCACTTACCCCTAATGTCGCTTGTAGCTGTCACGAAACGCATAAGTGATCAAATGGCTAAATATCTCGTATTTGCTCTTACAACAAGACTCCTGGATAAACGACAATAAATATGTATCGCTTCATCATACTATGTTCGTGCCACTTACCATACTGGTTTATCAATAAGTAGGCTTATTGGGTTTGAGTAATTGGACACATTATAGTGGTAGACAAAGTGGCCAATAAACGCTTGGTCGATGGTCTCGCCTAGACTGAGGATATATTCTGAGTAAGGTTGCGGGAATTTGTGGTAATGCACATACAATACTGCGGCAACCTGAACGAGTGTCATGGCCCGATTACCACGAATACAGAAAAGAACTCACGAGGAACTTGTAGAACTTGTCTGCTTTGTAAAACGATAGGCTATAATATCTCCATACTTGAGTGCAGAGGACGCCGTAGACGCTATAAAAACTTTTTAAGTCAAGTGTTAATAATCGGGTGAGTTATGCCACTTACATTAAGGAAGCAGCAAAGCCGCATAACGCAGCACCAAGCGTGGTATCGAAGCGCACATCAATCGATAACCCGATATCTGCCATTGGAACAGAAAAGACTGAAAGGTGACCGCAAAAGCTTAGCACAAAGTCGATGCAGTGGTTTGCTCCGAGTCTGAAAGTACTGAAACGCGTTATCGGAACGGACTGCGATTACGGTGCTCGCGAACGGCATCAAACGGCATATATCTTGGACCGGCCTACTTCTGACATCTGTCTGGACTCTGGATGTATCCATCCATGTGGACCACCAACCACCACCTACCTTTTTGGTCGGTTGTCCTCAGCGCATGCGTCAATGTCAATTCTTTGGACTTAATCAGGCAAAAACGAGGCAAACTGCAGCACAATTGTACGGAAATATGGGACAGCTGAGATAGATGCTTCCTTCTTGACCGATCAGCAGTAGACGGAAAAGGGAAACGAAATATGAAATAATCCGAATGCGCCTCGAAAGAATGCTGCCGTGAGATGCGTTACCAAGGTAACCGGGTCGAGCATGCTGCAGTCCTGAGTCCAAGGATGGAGAGTGCGACTAATTATTTATCCGGGTCGTCCAAACCCCGGTTCGAGGATAGAGGCAATCAGCAGTATTTACAAGTGCCGAAACCTGGCGTTTCGAACGAAACAGGGGACTCAGGTACCGAAAAATGCTGGCTGTTTGCTTAATCAAAATCGCAGTCCTGCTGGAGCTGGGGGCTGCTAGAGACAAGTGTAAGAACTCTTCGAAGCATCAACTCAGATCAGGCACGGCCGAGATGCCGCGGCGCTACGAGCAAGCGCCCAAATCGATCAGATTCGCCACATCTGGTAGATATTGTCCCGCGGTTGAGCTCAATCTTCAGCAATCTTCGTTCCTTCTCTTGTGTATACCGTGTCATGTTGTATATCAGACTTTATAGGACCTCACATATAGCATGCCTTGGTTCATTCAGCTGCCTGCTTTCACCGATTGTACTATAACAGCAAGGATGGATTCAAGGCTAAACTCCGAGTCCTGCAGCCCGGACTCCTGCTTAGAGTACCAGTCTCAGATAGTCTCAGATGCGGTCATAATTTGGCTGTACCAATCGCGGGATCCGCAGCGTGTTATGTACCTTGATGGGAACTGAAGTCGACCCATCGAAGTGGGCCTCGAAGAACACCGACCTTCGCTACGGATACAGTGGATAAGTCACTAGCAGAACAGGTAAAATTGAGCATCTTACCTCAACTTTTCTAAAAAAAATCAAGTTGCATAGAGTGATCGGCCACGTCTATGTACGTCCTTCAAAGAAAAACGTGATGCCTTGTTAAAATAAAGTCCCTCCAATGTTTGCAAATATGCTCTCAGGTTTGCGACTGTTGTTACTATAGCAGAATAACGTTTCGCATAGCGCAAACCAACTCTTTGATGCAAAACCGGCAGATGGTTTCCGATTCCCATTACCAAGGTCCTGTTTGTACGCTTATCGCGATGATATTCAGCTATGCCAGATACGTTTGGTGTACCTTAGCCTTTGTCAGGTCACCGAGCGTAACCTGGTTCAGGCAAGAAATGCACTGGATTAGGCGTTTAAATGATAGGTCTTCGGCGGAAGGTGTGGAAGTACGTTATTCGGCTTGGTGCGAACCTGCTCTGCATCGTGTTCATTGGACGGAATGTCAATTCCATTTGAGGGAGTTTCGAGGGACACTGATGTTTGATATCGCCGCAGTTGAATTGAAGACGTTGACAGTGTGTAGTTTCGGTTAATGGTTGTACAAGCCACATCAGTGATCGTCAAATTCACATTATTCCGTACACCGGAAAGATAGATAAATATGGGTTTACATACCTGATTACAAACACCTCAGGAGTGAAAATACTACGACTGGGGTTCGCATGGCTGACTCAAGCGTCCGGGATATCGCTTGGTACGTGAATACTATCTAGGCTGTGTTATAAACACGACGACAGGATTCAGGAAAGGAAGTTGACGCACATGTAAAGTAATGAGGGAAGACTTGACGGCTTTCGAGGGCGTGTCTGTCGGTGAGAATTTTGCCTGTAAAATTAGTTGTGTGTTCGATTGCGTCTGAACGAAGTAGTATGTTCGAGACAGACGTGCTGTGCTATCTTACTCCGAAGGCTCGCGCACAAAAAAGACACATGATTTGCAGCCAAGGCCCAAGATGGGGAAAAAAACCCATGCCAGAGAACGATATCTATGTGCAAAGAGCCGTAATAACAAAGAAGATTGTCGTTCTCACTAACTTGAAGAAGGAGCCTCGAAGGAGCCAGCGCTCGGAGTCAGTTGACCATGTGGCATGTAAACAATCCAGCTCGCCAGCCTGCTGCGTATAACCATTTGCATGACATTGAGCGACAATGGACGAGTTTACAGTATATGACTCCGCAGGTGCTGCATCTACGAGATCAGGTCGCACACGAACGATATCCTTCAATACTGTGCCTGCACGGCCCTACGCCAGCACTTCGAGACTTGAGCCTCAGAATGGTTTACCAATTCTCCGCAATCGTGATTCGGTAACGAGCATACGAAGTTTGGAGTGAGGTGCATTTTTTCTAGTTTTGATTCCTGGCAGCTGACAGGGGAAAATATAGCTCAGATGTGTCAGAGATTATTGCCCCAATCCCAGACAGACACCTTCTTCACAGTCACCAGAGCCAGCGTTGGCTTCGTTCTCCGTCGCATTCTCCCACTTCTTCGCGTACAGTCTCGCCGACCTCTCAGACGTTTAGACATTCGACCAGCAACCGTTCTCGTCGTCATCTCAGCCTCAGCACCCTGGCGGAGAACGAGAAACCTAGAAGGTTTTCATGGTCCCCCACCGTTTTGAAGGATGAAGTCAAAATCAAGCCGAAAACGACTTCAGAAGGGGAGCGTGATATGGGCATGAGGTGGATTCGATGGATGCATAGGCACGGAATGAAGCAGTGGGTCGTACCTGGTGCTATTATCGCATCAATTTGGGTCAGGTGGGCAGTAGGCATGGGATCATATTCTGGTGAGAGCTTTGGTTTCTCTTAAAACAAGTACTTGAATAGTATTACAGGATACAATACCCCACCTATGTATGGCGACTATGAGGCGCAACGGCACTGGATGGAATTAACCATCCATCTTCCTATTCGGCAGTGGTACACCTATGACCTGCAATATTGGGGACTTGATTACCCACCATTAACTGCATATGTCTCATGGCTATGCGGTTTCGTGTAGGTTCTTGTCCAATGCGTTTATTTATGGACGTCCCTCACACAACCATCTATACACAGCGGCTCGCGCATAAATCCGACGTGGTTTGCCTTGGACTCATCGCGCGGTATAGAAACGCCAGATAGCGCCATTTTCATGCGCTCGACCGTAGTAGCGCTTGACGCGTTAATTTACATCCCAGCATTGTTGATGTTCACCAGAACATGGCAAGCCACTCATTCAAAACGGACACAGGTACTCCATTTACTAGCTGGTCAGAAAGAAAATTAGCTCACTCCTGGCTCCAAGAACTTTGTTCTGTTAACACTTCTCCTACAACCCGCGCTGCTGCTCGTGGACTTTGGGCATTTTCAATACAACTCGGTTATGCTCGGTAGGTCATGCCATATGTGCCACCTAAAAGGAAGGCCTCACGCCCTCACCAGGCTTCACACTTCTCGCCATGAATTTTTTTGCCAAAGGCCAAGATGTCTTGGGGGCGATATTTTTCGTGCTCAGTCTAGGGTTTAAGCAAATGGCGCTTTACTATGCTCCTGCAATCGGCTCGTACCTCGTGGGAAAGTGCATCTACCTTGGTTTTCTGTCAGGGTACGTTCTTATCACTCATCCGTTAAAAAACGTGGATTCACAACAATTCAGAGGTCGTTTGTTTATCCGGCTCGGTTTGGTGACCTCTCTCACATTCATCCTTCTTTTCCTTCCATTTCTCCCGCCTTTCGCTCCATTCCCGGCCATCTTCGACCCCATAACTCGGATATTTCCTTTCAACAGAGGACTCTTCGAAGACAAAGTCGCAAACTTCTGGTGTGCTTCAAATGTCGCATTCAAATGGAAACACTGGGCTTCACCCGATATCTTGGTCAAACTCTCTGCTGGCCTTACAGCCATTGGATTTTTGCCGAGTGTTGTGGGACTTATTCAAGGAAGTTGGAAGACTCGGCTGGCAGCTACACACAAGGATGCAGCGCCTCCCGTGACACCTACGCTGCCTTTACTGCCATTTGCCCTCCTAACGTCGTCGATGTCTTTCTTCCTGTTCTCGTTTCAAGTCCACGAGAAGACGATACTCGTCCCGCTTTTGCCGATAACCCTTATACTCTCCGGCTCTTCTCCAGAGTCATCTGCGTTTGCCTGGTGTGTACTGGCTAACAATGTCGGTGTCTTCAGGTGTGCTTTCAAATTTTACACGATTTGGCTCGTTTTATGTAAGTTATTTGTAGCATGTGGCCATTGCTCAAACGAGATGGGTTAGCGGTGCCGTATATCGCAACATTGGCATTATGGAATAGGCTGATAGGCTACAATCCTCGCCGCCTGCAGAAGAAATCCTTTGTGCAATTATTTTCAATTGTGAGTCCACCTTGCTTCGTTGGGAATTGTTGGTGGACTTAGTGATCTTACGAAGGCCGTCTACGTTGCATGCATGACCCTACATATTCTCGAGTTACTCATCGCACCTCCGTCTCGCTACCCGGACATATTCCCAGTCCTCAATGTTCTGATAAGCACCCCCGTCTTCGTCTTAGTCTGGTTATGGAGTATCAAATGCGGGGTGGAAACTGGATGGGCGCTCGGAGGCCTCCCAGGATCATCCCATGCCGTCAAAGCAAACCCCAGTGATAGCACAACAATGAACCATGAATGGAAGGGCAGTGGAGGAGATCAGGTTGATGGCTTGAGGCGCGATATGAGTGTGAGAGCTGTCAGTCTAGGCTTTTCGCAGGCTCGGAGGAGAGGGTCGTATCGACCCGCCAGCGCTGGGCCTGAGGTTAGGTGACATATGCACGGAATTTACGTTATACACATTCTAATGCGAAGTATCGGATGTTTCTACTTTATTGTGCTTCACCGGATTATAAATGCGCATGCGAGGTCCAGCTGGCGTCACGTTTAAATATAGCGCAAAATACACTCGTCTCTGGGCTGAGTGAAATATCCGCAGTTCCTGTAACAAGACTATTGTAGAGGCTCTTAAGACCTACGTAAAAGTTCGCGATGCACATTACAGCAAAAATCTGGAATATATCGCCAAAATGAGAAAAAATTCATTCCTTCTCCACGCTGTGTAGAACAGGCCGTCTAACCATCGGCAGACTTGGGTCGGTGAACGAGATGAGGCTGGAATTATTCAGTCCTCGACCTCTTTGCTGGCGGACTGACGATCTCCACCTCGCTACTCTGTCCATCGCTATCTTCTTCGTCTTCTTCTCTTTCATCGTCTGTGTCCGGCTCATCCCTTTCCCCTTTCATCAAATCTGGGCCAAAGATCTCCTCTGGTTCCACCTCAACACTGTAAGACTCATATTTGCTAGCATCCCAACTTTCCGAGTAACAGCCACCACTCGAGTATCTTCCTTCATCACCCGGGCCATCCTCGTCATCTTCATCTTTATTCTCTTTTGCCCACTCGCGAGCCGCCTTATTGGCGGACTTCAAAGTTGAATAGAGTGTCCTGGTTGTATCGCGAGTCTCGTCGGACGAGTGCCATTTATTAGAGTCAACAACAGTAGTGACGGAATAAACGAAAGGCATTAGTGTGACAGGTCGCGTTCAATTAGTCGCGTTGGTGAAAGATGAGGAACAAGTGTCACGTGCTATATGTCACTTCAACTTTTCCTATATCCAAGTCGTCGATGCCGCCAGAATCATCAAACCTTCAGAATGTGCATCTTGATGTCCACCCCACAGCGAGAAGCAGGGCAGTCTCTACCATGGCCTTGTCATCTGGATCTGCGGTACTGTCCGTCCCAGCCTTGTCCGTTGTTTTGCTTCCTGAGCAAAAAGGGAAACGGTGTGACGCCTGTCTGAGACTCGAATCTGAGACAATTCGCCTTCGTAATTGCTCTCGATGTCACTCATACTGGTATTGTGGAGAAAAATGTGCAGTTTGAATCACTCTTCCCCTGGATTCCAACTGTTTTGATTATCTGACCTACACAACAGGCCAGCAAGCGCAGTGGAAGGCGCATCACAAAAAGATGTGCAAAGCGTACAATCGGTACACTGCTTCAACAGCGTTTCAAGCTCTGCCTCCTAACGAAAAACTAGATTCTCTGCTATTGTCACATCTTGTCGCAGAGCTGTTCTCCAACTCGAAGGAGGAGCCCCTTGCTCTTCTGATTGAGGACCAGCCGACCCCGATATCCACGTTTTCTTCTCTATTATCAGGACCTATCGTAAATCAACGGATTCCTCCCATTTGCCCGATGGGACCCAATGATATTTTATTGGAAGGCGTCTTAGACGAGTTGTACTCACGTTTTGGCAACAATAATTTCGTTATTCACTCGCATCTAGTATCAATTGCGCATGGCATATTCCCACTTGCCAGTCGACTATTCAACCACTCTTGTGTACCAAACGCTGCGGCAAAATACATTTTCACAGAATCTGAACCTGTGCGCATGGATGTAGTGGCGCTGCGTGACATAAAAGAGGGCGAAGAGGTGGGAATTCATTGATCTCGCATTTATCGCCTATATATACTGACACATGCAATGGGAAGATATGTCTTCCTTACATAGACCCTGCCCTGTATCAAACTCGTCAACAAATCTTCAATCTAACGTACGGGTTCGTATGCACATGCATCTCCTGTGCCTTCGCTGAAAAAATCGGACCTATCCCGCAACCCCCACAAGAACCAGCCGAACGTGAAATGTTTGAAAGATCTCTCCGCAACTTCGTCTTTCCCTCACTCGACAGTCAGCCTTTTGACCTGGTCCTCCCTAAGGAGCCGTATGAGACTATCCCAGAAAACATGCTGCCAGCTCTTCACGAATCATTCCTTGGAAGTCTCTCCGAAGTTTTCAGCACGACTTCGCATGACGGACCATACCGAGTCGCTTTGGATGTGGGCGTGACAATTTTGGCTGTGTACGCTTTGTTGTATCCACCGAATTATCCTCAGATTGGTGCGTCGGAATCTTTCAACGAGTATCTCCCTCCCTGGAATAATTGTCCTGTGCGTAGGTATGCATTTATTGGAAATGGCAAAAACGGCGTGGAATGCCGTTGTTACGGGAGATAATGACGAAAACGCCCAGGCTGCAGAAGATAGGCTGAAGGACGAGTTACGGGTTTATCTTACTCGCTGTCAGGACATACTTGGTATATTTGGACGCGAAGGTGATTCAGCAGGAGGGCCGCTGGAGGAGATAGGTATTTTGCGTCGCTTATTAGTGGGGAACGACTGAGGTTGCATCCCTGCGGCATATGTTTCATGTTATGTAAGGTTCGGAAATTGGCACTAGCCGTCACGAAAATTTCGAGTCTGCTCCACTTTCGAATGTTTGCCGAGACAATGCCGACCCGTCGGCACGGAAAAAGTCAATGATATGGCCCTGGGTATCAGTGTCACCCAATCGCGTCGCGGTCATATGACCAGAGATGACTCTCTCTTCAACTTGCTTGTCGGTTATTGCAAAGCAAGTAACGCAGAAATTTGAGTAAGCTTTCTAATATGGATATTTTTCTTGGCATCGCTGACGTGGTCAAGCCAAGACCAAGCTATACTAGCTCAATGCGGCTGGACAGGTTGAATGGAAGCGAGCCCATAAAGAAGTTGGCTCCCACTTATTTGCATTTCCTGTTCCAGTGTTCCTCACTCTGACAACCGCTCCCTTGTCTGTCATTCGTATCCCAGATGACACGCGAAAGTCATCAGCACACGCCATGGGAAGCACAACTCCCAGCGACCACAGGAAACGACCTCGTTTAATTGGCCACGGCGGAGTCATTCCTTTGCGAATCAGCAGCATTCTCGCGCTTTGTATTTTCTTTTCTTTACTTTTTATTCTAGTTATTTCACTAGCGTTTTTGGGTGAGGACGGAGACGTCCCCTATTTCAAGAAGACTTTGGATGACGTTGCACAGAACACTCCTGGGGTATTGATTTTGTTCGCTTTACCTGCTAAATTGGACCTAACTAGGCTCAATGGGTTTACAGATTGTTCTGCTGGGTGAAAGCGTCGATATCGATATGGACGAGTCTTCATTCAGCGTTCGATGGAGCATCGTTGGCTGCGGTGATGTATATGTGTTGGCGAACTCAACGGGGATTCATGGCAGTATTCTTTGTGGATTACCTGCGATGCCTCTGAGGATATTCGTCGATGGGTAAATGTTATTACTTTCGAAACGAACCTTACTAACCTGTAAGGTGCGGGCTATAGCGATATTGATGCTAAGGCAAACTATGATCCAGCTCTGCTTCCCATTATCAAGCAAACGGGCAAGCGGCGGAGGTGAGCACTACTGTATATCTTCGTCTGGGTTTCGCGAAACTCACTTTGCACAACAGCATCCAGCATATGGTGCAATTTGACAGTGATCATGTTCTCGACGACCACACGGCTCGCCTATACCCGTTTGATACCTACCTCCTTACGACTACTCTTCGAGTCGTCGACTTCATCAACCAAACCATACCCATCGAGAAAATTGCGGCCATCGATCAAACTTCAAACTTTTACGTCGATACCCGTGACCTGAGTAGCTACATCACTCTTGAAGATGGTACCCAATCTCCCAGTCGAGACGCTGATTTCCGAGCGTCAAGGCCCAACCAAGTCCGGACATTTGCGATATTACTTTTTGCTGTCGGCTGGATGTTGACGCATGTGTGCATTGGCTATGTTGTACTTGATTGGTACACAGAGATGGTGAAGAAGTCGTTAATCAAGCATTTGGTCATTGCATTTTTGATCCTTTTGATCCTCCCGCAACTGAGGCAGAGCATGCCGGATGGCCCTGAGTATGATGGTGAGCGGCTTTGTTGCGTGATCCGCACATTCGAATTTTGAACGCCCCGCTTTTGTCAGGTGTTCTCATAGGTGTGCATATTTTGGACATGATCGATGTTAACATATAGTAATGATCCAACCCGTTAGATTGTATTGGTTTCTTCCCACAGATGGTTCTATCGGGGATCTCTGTTGTCATTTTGCTTGTCATGCTCATTGGCCGCGAATTCGATCTCAGCGGCCCCAACCACAGCCCCAACTCCTCCAACTCCTACCCTACTTTACCGCCTAAGCCCACAGTCAACACAAGCGTGCGCAAAGTATCCAAATCCGCCAAGAAACCATCCTTCGGGCGCACAAGCTCGATCCATATTGAACATAACGATCTTTCGCGCCTGATCAGACACCTGAACGGCGAGTTCGTGTATCCACCACCGAAAGCGGGCTCGCAGGTTCACCGCAGGAATAAGTCCTCGAAGCCTGAGCTGGATTCTGGGTTTTGGGCACCGAATCCCGATGTGCAAAGTGCGAGGAGCAGTGCAACCCTCTTGGAGTCTCTAGAAGAGTACGAGTAACGTCCTGTCTATGATCACTCTTTCATCTACTTATACTGTATCTACCGCAACGGAGCTGGATTAGCATATTATTACTTATTTATCTTTAAAGGATTTGTATCGTTGTCTACTTTCAGCAATATTACGTAAGAGGTGGTTGCCATTACCTCAGCATTACCTGGTGAGTTACGTTCTCTAACCTATATTGCCGACGTGTTTGTGTCGATCAGCATCTCTTCGAAGAAATTTGAATCCTATGCCTGTCGGGATTGAAGCCTGGGTGACTCAGATACCACCGATCACCCGCGGGTGGCTGGTTCTCGCTGTCTTGACAAGTTTGGCCGTGGTGAGCAAGTGAAGGCTTCAGAATCCACAGGTTCCATCTCATTGTATGGCGTGTTATATAGCAATGTCACCTTGTAACCCCCTTGCAACTGTATTTTAGCTTCAACACTGCATTTACCAAAGTCCAGGTATAGATTCTTCCAGTACTAGTTGAGTGAAGCGTATACTCATCACATCTGGTGCAGCCCTGGCGAGCCCTCACCACATTTTTCTATTTCGGACCGATATCATTGGATTTTGTCTTCCATCTTTTCTTCTTGTGAGTTTGGTTTCAGTTGGATCCAGGTAGGATCTATCGCTAAATGGCTATAATATAGTATGCGGTATAGTCGAATGCTAGAAGAGTCCTCCTTCGCGAACAGAAGGGCAGATTACTTCTGGCTGCTCTCCCTTTCCTCTGGCATGCTCCTTGTGAGAACTATATTATGCCTTTTACCGAGTCATCTTTAAACAGCAGTCTCCAATGACAGGCTTTGTCTCCACTCTTCAACCTCCCATTCCTCTCCTCATCTTTGGCATTCGTGCCCATCTATCTCTGGTCAAGACGCCATCCATCTACGCCCATCTCTCTGTTTGGTCTGTTCACCATAACAGCGCCATACCTACCTTTGGCCCTTGTCGCATTCTCGTGGCTGTTGAACGGAACATGGAGAGCGGCGGCAGGTGATCTGGTGGGCTGCGCAGTTGGCCATGTCGGCTGGTTTATGAGGGATGTGTGGACAAGGGAGATGGTTGGTGGACCCACAATATTGAGCGAGCCTCCAGAGAGACTGTAAGTTGGTTTTTATATGCGTATTGCCACACACAACTTACTCGTTTGACTCCAGGAAACGATTATTTGGCGATATATAATAGATTAATTGGTAGTTGTAGAAATATTACATAATACAAAATGAGACAGCGTAGCGGCCACGTGACTCGGCACGAACTCGGTTGGCTTCTCTTCGCTTCAACTCAACCTCAACCATCGTTCTCCCCAATGCAAGCCTTAGGTCCTCGCGATATCAACCGCGTCGCTGGTCCTGTTCGGCATAATCGAGGGAAACGGCGAGCCGAAGACGCCAAATCTGACAATGTTGGGGCCAAACGCCAGAGAAACGAACCACATATTGATTACACATCGACTACGCGAGAACGTCCTTCGTTTTCGTATATCCAAGCTGCCATTGCGCAGATTGATATAGATTTTCCCATGTTTTATAAGACGGAGTGAGTTGTTACATCGTCCAGCTTGATGAATAAGCCGAACTGATCTCTAGCATTATTCCAGTGTACGCAACTTCCTGGCTAGGAATGGAAATTTCTACGCTCCGACTTACATCAAGTTGTATGATGCTGCAGTCCGGAATGACCCTCGTCCGCTCGGCGTGCGCAAGAAACAAAAGAGCACAGCCAGGATGACAGCTCCGAGGCTTGCTGATCCCGAGTTCCAAGCAGAGTTCGACTGGGTGCACTCAGTTTGGAAACGTGAAATATTTGTTAACGTGCAGTCGCGATCACTGATGCTGTTTTTTTTAGCTGATTACGACAGGACTCGGGCAGATAGGAAGAGGCGGAAATCACTGGCCCCATTGGCCAACCAGGTTATAACCGCACCGGTTGTGGCAGATATGGACGTAGAAGAAGGGCTGGATGACCCATCTTTTGCCGCTGCTGAACAATCCATCAAGATCGAATGCGGCTGCTGCTTCGACGACGGATGTTCATTCGTAAGTCGCGCCCACATGAGCAACAACATTTCTAACATCTTATAATCTCAGATCACGATGATACAGTGCAAAGATGGTCACTTGTTCTGCCGTGACTGTGTCACTGCACAGGCAGGTACCGCAGTTGGTAGCCGTCAGCGAGTAAGACTTGTCGTTCTATCACAGACTAAAGATAAATACTCATGAGGCATTGTAGGATATTCTCTGCATGGATGGCACTGGCTGCAGACAACCATTCCCTGCGACCGAGCTCCAAGTACCTTTCCTCGTTTTACTCAATTATCTATCTATCACTCTGACTGGCGGCACCCTATTTTAGAAATGCCTGGACATTCGGACCTATGATCTCTGGCAGAAAATTGTCCAAGCCGAGGATATCGCAGCGGCTGATCTTAGAGGCTTCGAGCATTGCCCCGCATGCGACTTTGGGATGATCTTTGAAGTCGGACATCATGTTGCTCCGCTATTCAAGTGTCTCAAGAGTGATTGTAGACTCGTGACTTGCAGACGTTGCCGTAAACCGGTGATGCATGCTTGTTCAGATACATCGCCTGGCAAGCATTGCTAATTTCCAATTTTAGGACCACACTGGTAGACCCTGCACGAATGAGGAGGATGTCAGACTGAAGGCTGAACATGCTGTCGAAGAAGCCATGAGTACGCTATTTATCATTTTGTTCGCCATCTCCGCGTCTCATGTTTTCTTTCTCTTAAATCTTAGCTCAAGCCCTCTTACGCGCATGCCCCGGATGTCGTGTACCTTTTGTTAAATCTGATGGCGTGAGCAAAGTTTTCTCATATCAGTCATGAATACTTGATACATTCGTTGGCAACTATTTTCGTCAGTGCAACAAGATCAAAGTAAGTCCCCGCCAGCACTTTCTATGAGTTTCACTTATTCTTCACTTTCGTCCCCAGTGCTTGAATGCCCGCTGTGGTATATACTCTTGCTACCTTTGCCGTCAGCCACTCCCTCGCGAGAACCCATATGGCCATTTCGAAAGGGACCGACTTGGCGTAAGCAATAAATGCAAATTGTGGGATGCAACTGGCCTAGGGAACGATCCGCAACCACGACATGAGGCAGAGGTAAATGTGTGCCAGATTCTTTTTAGCAGACCATATTGAACACCCTCTTTCAAGGTCGCTCAGGCCGAGCGGTTGGCCCGTGAACAGTACCAAGGACAAGGTCGCGCGTAATGTGAATACCCTGTATTGCACAAACTACCTTGTGATATCGCCCGGACGAAATGTACATAAAAAAGATGCGGTGTGACGTTCTATGAATCCCTGACTACGAATCTAAAAGGTCATTCGCTCACATAATATTGTACCCTACTTACCGGAGATTGTCCTACGTCCACACAAGGCGTAACAAATTGCATTTGAAAACACGACGGCGTCGATTAGCCGTGATCATAAACATTGGGTGTGTGATACATTGTGCACTGGATATTCGGGGTAGGAGACAAAACCTGGTATAACAAGTAAGCATAAACACAATCAGAACCGTCCAAGAACCCATCTTCCCATCCATAAAGAAAAATAACTGCTAGAGAGAAGTAGATCAATACAGATAAGCATATGAAAGTGCGACCAGCGTATTTCAAACGATGGTACGCTTCCGGAGAAAAGTATGACATGTAGTCCAGCACTGCCGAAATGTTTATGATAGGATCCGTCAAGCCGTTAGACTCCTCGACACAGGCTTCTTGCCACTGGTCGCCTCCTTCTGGGCGGCTCGCAACTGTGCACTCCTGTTCGGCCTTGGAGCAATGGTCGGCGCTTGGAGACTGCTTAGGCGAGGTTTGAGCTTGGGAGGGGCGTCAGACGAAGCTGAGGAAGGAGAACGAGGCGTCGTGGGCGAGCGAATGGCTTGGGCAGAGGAGGGCCGAGAAACGGATCCTGTCCTGGATGGGGCTCGTCCAACAGGTTGCTTGACTAGAAGATAGGAAGCGATCGAGTCAGTTGAATCATCCACATGCGAACACTTGTCGCAACTCACACTGGAATGAGGTAGGAGGTGGCTTGTCCTTCTCAGCGCGTAAAGCTGCACTCCTGTTTTGCCTGGGCCCCACTGTCGGAGGCTTAGTACTCAGCACCGAAATTGTCTCCCTCCGTTTGTGACCAGGCACCCCGTCAAAGGTGTGGCTATTGATAGGGTTCGTGGAAGCCTGTTTGACCACCTTCGGTGCAGGCTTAATGCCTAATCTCAGTGCCGCAGCTTTTGTCATGCGCGGGGCAATGGTAGGTGCAGCAGTGGATGCAACGGCGATAGATGTGGAACGCTTATGACCAGGTACGTCCATAAAAGCTTGTATCTGTTGCGCCTTAGTGGGTGCCACTTTAGGAGCTTTAGGTGAACTGTCCAAAATGATGCCAGCGCGAAGGGCAGCTGCCTTGGTGGTACGTGGTGCGATGTCTGGTACAATAGTGGTAGCAGGCAGAGCCCTGGCACGAAAGACGGGTTTGCCATTGGCATTGAGACGACTGGAACTGCGACCGCCTGCTGTAGAAGGGTTTGTGGCGGATGAAGGGGAATACCCATCGGAAGTGGTTCGCTGCAAACTGGCCATGATAGATGAGGCAAGAGAGCCGGGAGCGAATTGAGTGGAGACAGATGGCGAGCTCAAGTCATCAGGAAGGTCGTGGGTCGGATACACGGGTGATGACGCGAAGAGAGATGCTATTTGCACCTCTGCTGTTTGTATGTCGGGAGACCCCATGAGACCGTTCTGCTCGCGGGACAATCCGTACAAGGCGCGGAGCGAATGGGGAGTGTTTTCACGCGCAACAGCTGGGTCCCTGTCCCCCATGAGAGTATTCCACACTTCAACGGCTCGACGTCGTTCCAAGACGTACACCCAAACGGGGCCTCTATTACAGGAAACTGGTAGGTCGACAAGGAAGTTCTGACAAGGAGAAGAGCCAAAACGCACTCAGCCAAGGAGCCAGCATCTTCACCGAAGAGTTCATATAGAGTCTCGGGATCTGTCTCAGTGTCAAACTCCATCTGCCTTTCTTTGACGATCTGAATTGCATTGTGGATGCGAATGAGAACAGTGAGCTCTCCACCCTCCTTCGATCAAAGGCTGAGAGAAGTTTCACGAACCTCGAAGCTAGCTTCTAAGATGCGCGGTTCGATGTCAAAGCGATAGGCAAGAGCATGATTCTTGATAATGGCTACAGTACGCGTCGAAATGGGGGCAGGCGGCTCTTCGACCTCATCGTACTCGACGTCTGCTCCTGGAGATGGTGATCTAGACAACATTATTCACGAGAGCAGCGATAGGACCGAAATTATGAAACAAGCGGAGAAGAAGAAAAAGGGAAAACAGTAAGTGAAACAAGACAGCCTCAGTCCAGATTCGAACTTGAGCAGGACTCGGAGAAGACTTGGATGGAAAAGTTAATAGATGAACGCTGCTAATCTTGTGACATGGAAACGTTACACAATCAGGTCCCCGACACGAGGCCCGGGCCCTCTGACACTTGTATACAGCACCGTTGATATCCACTTGGCTGATAGGCATCGAAAAGACACAGGGCAGTACCAGGTGTGTTGAAATAAAGACATCATGTCTGCGTCTGAAATGGAGATGACGAGAGTCGCCCACTCCATCTACGGTCCTGCTCCCGAACAGCCTAACCTCTTCTGAAAAATTCTGGGGTCTGAGCCACGTGCACTCATCACAACGGCCGAGCCGAGCCAGAGAAGAGAATGTCTAAATATTGCAAAAAGTTTGATTACATCCTTGTGAATAAGTATTATTGGATACAGATCGATGCATAATCCTGTCTAATCAGAGTCCTCCATATGATATTTAACAAAAGATCATGGTGGTGCCTTGTCAGAGTGCGACGAGCCTTGCCACCACTTGCCCACTTTCTGGCCAGCATAGCGTACGCTCTTGCCGATGCCGGCGCTGACGACGCCCTTGACGGTCTGGACTGTCGCAGGGTACCGAACGATCCTGGTCATTTCTGCAAACACCGGTCAGATCATTGGTCTTCCAAGCAAAAGAAGAAGTAAATTAACCTGCTGTAATGACGTTTGCTAGTCTCTCGTCCTCAGCCAATTTGACCCAATAAGCACTCTCGTCGAGCTCCCGTCTCAAACTAGAATGAGCCGTATAGTGATTCGTGATGCTGGTCAATAGGTTTGAAGGCAGCTTCCTCAAATGCGCAGATCTTGCCAGTGGCGAGATATCCTGCTGTATATTCGACATATGCGCCGGCCAGTGTACTCCAGGTAGCCCAGTAACCAACCGATGGTACAGCTCCTTGAATTGTGGCGTCTGCTTCCGCACGATGTTCCCAACTTTCGCCCGGTTTTCAGCCGGAAGCAACATCCGTGGATCACCGGCGTAACTGATCCCCGCCAGTCGCTCGAAAAGCTCTACTTCGGAAAATTCGGCCGGCAGGGTGAGCAGGGCGGCGCGTACTGCTGAGGTGAGGTTGACTTGCTGCGTCAGCCGCACCCGAGCATCGTCTTTGATGATTCGTAAGGGTTTGTGCATGCGTCCCGCAAGATACAAAGTACGCCAGTTGAGGAGGTCGGAGCAGAGATTATCGACTGTGGTGACGCCGTATTTGATTGTCTAAACATACGATGAGATGGCTGGCACGCGACACAAAAATATGATATCCCACTCACGACACCTTTCATTGGCACAAACGCATTGAACCACACTCCCGGGCTAATGTCCTCTACTCTCGACACAAACGAAGACCCAAGCAGGCGTGCATGTAATGCGTAGTGGCTTGGGTTCTGGTGCATATTGATGGAATGCCAGTGATCCGGGTGAGTCACTGCAAACATGAAATCAAGCATAGGCGCCTCTCCATTATGAGCAGTTGTTGGATTATATCCGTCCTGCTCAAACACGCCAGATCCGTAAGCGAATGCGTACCGGATCGGGGCATCGAATTGTGCAACTATAGATTCGAGCAGAGCCCGAGTGGAGTTGGACACAGGAAGAAGCTGGTTGCGGCCAAAGTTGGCTGGGAGAGTAGGTAAAGCTGGATGTTTGTGAGAGATGGCAGGACGTGGTTTGGGGTCTAGGATACGTGATTTGGATATGGATGGGTGCTTGGACGGGTGTGGAGGTGGTGGAGCTTTGGGATTCTTGGATGGAGTAGCTGTATCTGTGGAAACGGAACGAATGACAATAGAGCGGAGGATTATGTGACGAGGAAATGGACGGACTGCAGTAGAAAGCATGGCTGACTGAGCTTTCAGTTGGTGGTAGTATTAGGACATGCGGACTTCACGCCACAATGGATCCAAAATAATACGAAATGATCCAAAAGGGGCCACTTCCAATTACCTCCGTCATACCTCTTGGCAGCGATTGTCTCGTCTTATTTATCCAAATAGAATAAAATGAGCTGTTTTATTTTCACCTGCAAAGCTCATTTTGGCTCAAGTACATCGCGATCAGCTGCAGACCAGAGAGGACCGCATGGAGAGGTAGCCTCATATTTGCCAACTGGATCAGAGTTGCCGTGTATTCCCCAAAGCGCACAGGATACTATAATCAATGGAATGTGGAATGCGGTAATGATACAATGTTAGGAGAGACAATAACAAAAGCATGATAGAAGAAATATTTATCTGAACCTCTGGCGCTCAATGACAGATTTCTGACGTGAATCTCTTGACACGCGCCTGACATACCACGTAAGCAACGATATTCCAAGGCACTGTTGATCCGCGTACCAGTAGTATTCCATCACATCGCTTTGACCTAATTTTCGGAGGAAATTCTCGTCGTGCGTAATAATAATGAGTTGGAAGTTAGCATGATTTTTGCGTTCGTTGATGATGCTGAGGGTTTAACAGCGGTTATCACAGATCATCCAGATCGGCAGAACGAGAACTTACTCTACAAGACTAGCAGCAAGTGCGTCGATATTTTCAGTGTCCAGTGCATTTGTGGGTTCATCCAATGCAAGGATACCGCAATTTTGACCAAACGAGTCCGAAAGCGCAAGGCGAATGATGATCGATGCCAACATCTTCTGCCCAGCTGAACAGCGACCGCGCATGTCCATCTCGACCTGGTCTTTTGTCATTACAACCTGGAGAAGCCAAGTGAGACGATTAAAAGGAAGTAACAAGATTATAAACACACTCGATAATTGTATGAGCGTTTTGAAGCGCCGCCTTCGACATCTGAACGTATCTTGATACCATCAATATCTGGCGTCCAAACCTCACATTAGAAACATCGAAGAAGCTATAAATTTACACGCACCGGTTCCTTGATACGTTTTGTTCCACAGGTGTCGCATTGTGTCGTTGACTTCCTCCATTTTCAGACCATGATACTTCATAATGGCACTGGAATGTACAAATGTCAAAGGGAGAATATGCGACAGAAATTTGTAGATGCTAACTTATCCAAGGCTTTGGCATACTTCTCCAAGTCGCTGTTCGCCATGTCCGACATCTGCAGTATGGGAATATAAACTAATGCCAGGCGATGACTGTCATGCGTCCGTACCTTCACTTTGATAAGCTGGTCAGTGTACCTCTTGTTGACGTCCTTGAACTCCTTCAGGTCGCTCTCCCAGGTCTTTAGTTGCGACCTATGCGAGCTCAGTTCACCCGCAGTATGAGCATACTGTGAAATATACCATTAGATAAAGAACATATACGAGCAACACCACGATATATACCCTGCTTTGAAGGTCGCTCTCTTGCGCTTTCTTTACTTTGTACTGGTCTTCGAATGTTCGCTTGGCCTTTGCTGCTTCGTCCATGTCGTGAGAGTCGATCTCATTCTGTATCTCCGCAATGTCTCGGATGAGCCTTCGCAACCGAACGTTACTGCGCAAGTTGGTAACAGAGGCACCGCTCTCGTTGATCTCTTTGTCGAGCTTCGATATCACAGCGCGAGCATCTTCGATGGCACTGACAAGATCCTGGATTTCCTTCTGAAATTGCTCAATATTCTCGCCGCATTCCTTCAATGCTTTGGGGCTCTTATTTCGAACATAACTGTGAAAAGAGACGTGTGAATCCATTACCACAAGCAAGAAAAATGGATCGTACCGTTCTACAGCCTTGTTAATAGTATCAAGCCTGTCGACGTTCTTGTTCAAGCTTTGCGACGAGCGCTGGGCTTCGGTAATCTTGGCATCGAGCTCCCCCTGAGTTTGCTTGTAGTCTTGGTCGAGCCGATCGATCGGAGCTTTTGCTTCGTTAATTTTAGCATCCAAATCCTATGATAAAAACTTCAATTATGGCATTTGTTGATATCTGTAAAATTACGGTCACCTTCAGACGAGCATTGGAGGAAGCAATGTCATTTTTCATCGCTTCGATGCTTGCTTCGAGCGTATCTTTATCGCGGATCTGATTCTTGAGATTGCTTTCTTTCATTTCCAACCCGTGAAGATCGTTTTCATACATCCTTTGCGCATTATTTTGCCGCTCTCGTTCTGTCATGAGATTCCCCTTCTCTTTATCATTCGTGCGCCTACGAAAACATGAAAGCCATTCAGCGAAATGAAGGAAGATTGCAAGGCAGAGCATACAGGTCGACAGCAAGGGCATCAAGCTCGGCTTCAACCTCGTCAGCTGTCTTTGTGGAACCGGTAGACTTGAGCTCAGATTCAAGACTGGATATTTCATCTCGTAGACGATCTGTCTCTTTCTGGGTTCGTGCGATATTGATAGCGTGCTGCTTCATGGATGTGACGTCCTTCAATAGCTTTTTCAGCTCGTCCATTTTGTCAGATGCCTGGCAGGATGTTAAAGGGACTACAAAGTGAACGGTAAACCAGCGCACCTCTTCCGCCTTGTGACTAATGGCAGGAATAGCGGCCTCTTGCTCCTTGATTTGCCTTTCAAGTGCTGGCAATTCATTACGCTTCAAGCGATCTCGGGACGCTTGAATGGGCACCAGCTTCTGCAATCTCTCAAGCTCATCTTCCCACTCTTTCATCTCCTCGGTGTTCTCGGCGATTGACTCTGGGGACGACCTTTTCATTTCTCCCCTCAACTGGTCATCTGGCTGTAAGTTTCCTCCCATACTGTCCGTAAAAATAGACGCACAAATTTCTCAAACACCACCATTTCGCGATCGTTTAAGTGCCGGTCACAGACAGTGCACACTTTTTTCGCCTTGCCCACGTCCAACAGCTTTTCGTAAATCTGACTGGCACCAGACAGATTTCCACTTAGCCTACAACGAAAGAACACAGGTTAGAGCAGTTCCAAAGAAAATGCATGCTCGGTGCCGACTCTTTTCTGACGCTGAGTTCCAAGGTGGCTTCTTTGATCAATTGATCTAAATCGTCCGCATCTGCGTCTTTCAACTTCTTTTCCAACACTGCAAGGATAAAGGACATGTTGAGTGAATATTAAGCTGAGCTGTCCAAAACGAAAGAACAGACCCTTGAGCTCGTCGCGCTTATCTTTGAGCTGAGCCTTGAGATTTGAAAGGGTGGTCTCTGCCTGCTGAAGATCTTTGTTGGCGGTAGTAGCTTCACTCTCCGCGTCAAGGTGTCGCTGGTCACTATCACTGATTTTTAATGTATTAGTACCAATGAGTCAAACACAGTAACCAGTTGTGAACATACGATAAAAGACGGTCGACCTCCCATTCCATATTGTCCGCACTTGCATCTGAACCTACTAGTTTACGGAACTTCTCGTTGACCGCTTCGAGACTATCGCAAATCGTAAGACGTGAAACAATTGATATGAGATATGCTGAGATACGCACGTATTTTTGACATCTGCCGTCTTGGTTCTAAACTCTGCTCTCTTCAAGTCCAATTTAGCCCTCGCATCTGCTTGCAAGCCCAGCCTACGAAGCTCCGTGTTGAGTTTGTCCCGTCGATCTTCCAGATTTCGGCCTTTTGAAATTTTCTCCGCGAGTTTTTCCTCGTAATTTGAAGACTCCATGCTACTTTTCACCTTCTCAAGCCGAGCTTTCTTTTCGTCTATATCGCCTATGAGTGTATGCAATTCGCCGCTCAGAGTTTCGGTGGCGTCGAGTTTCTCTTCCGTGGTCGTGATCTTTTTCTGGGTGTCAGACTGCAGGCATGCATGAGCTTTATATCACGGGAAGATGAAAAAGATGCATCGTACAATATGTGCGCGCATGTTATTTTTCTGCATCTTCAAGCTTTCGAGCTCAGTGTGCAACCGCCGACTCTTCTCGTTATATTCCTCACTGTGTACACGGCTGTCACTCTGATGCACAAATGTCATTGTCAATGGTGCTCTTCCTAAGACGACATCCGATGTGCTAACCTGAATTTTCTCGAATTCCGCTCTCTGCCTTTTTTGCAAGTCACTCAACCGCGAAATGAACTCAATCACTTTCTCCCTTTCGAGCGGAGTGTGATCGTATCCTTTCATATTATGCTGGCTACTTATTTCGCCTATGAGTTCCTCGCGATCAGATATGCGCTGCTCTTGCGCCTATCATACACTCAGTCCCGCAATCTGACGAGGATGTCATGACGACTCACTTTCGCCTCGGCTTGAAGCTCTCCTTGCTGACTGATTAACTCTACGTGCGTCTTTCGGGCCCTGGCGAGAGCATCGTCGAGATCTTCTTGCTTGGAAAATTCTGCTCTCCGCTTCGCCTTTTGATCGTTGATATGCTTATCGAAGTTTCGCAAACGTGCATCAAGCTCCTCATCCGTCCCTGAGTTGTGGGATTAAGTTCATGAAAGTGTCCAGACCAAGAATGAAGTTTGGCTCACCATCCACCTCTTGCGTGTCCTCTCTGGCTTCCTCGAGCTCCTTTTCGTAATGTTCCTTCCTTTCGATAAGATTTTCAATCTTGAGATACATCTCGCGGAATTTTGTAGAATAGTCGTAGAATTGTGCATTTGACTTGACGAGGTCGTCATACTCCTTTTTCGTCTGTTCGTAGTCGATTTCCTTGGTCGCAATAGTAGAAGCCAGATCGGATATACGTCCTCGCAATTTATCTGCATGCTGCTTTTCGCGCGACAGAGACTCGAGACGCTCTTTTTCGGCTTTTAGTTCAGCGACGCGGTCCTTACGAAGAGCCTTGATCGAGTCCAGCGCTTTTGTATATCTAAAAATCTATATAGCTTCGGTGCTGCGTCCACGAGATGGAAATTCACCTTGTGGCTTCGAATATATCGTCGAATTTCTTTTTGAGAGCTGCTGGCTCGGCCAGGGGCCAGTACGAATCCTCTTGGTGACAGAAAATGACATTTTCAAGGACCGATTTCGATACACCGAGCAGGGTCGGAATCTCAGCATCCATCTCAGCGCATTTTGTGGAGATAACTCCTCTCTGTTTGCAATAATATCAAATGAAAGACATTATGTGCCAAAACCTAAGAACATACCTTGCCTCCCTTATCTGCATTGCCATCGGCCAACGCCAAAATGCTCTCAAGAGTCTTCATGGTTAAGCCGGCCGTCTTCTTTACAGTGACAGACAAATTGCGCACGGCAAGCATCCTGTTTCCATTAGCAGCATGAAATCTCAGCTTGACTTGTGCCTTGACTTCTTTCTCATTCGCCATCTTAGGGTCATGAACAAAGGCCCCACCACGTGTATTGGGTGGTTGGTCACCCGTCGTCGCGTATTTGAGACATTCGATAATGGTGGTTTTGCCGCTGCCGTTGTGACCGACGATGACAGTGACAGGGGAGAAGAATTCGATGACGGATATCTGCTTATCGTCAAAGGAACGTATGCCACGAATAGCTAGCTTGTTGAGACTGGCCATTGTGCTGCTTACTGCCCTTTCAAGTTGAAAGGCGGGAACTTACTATGAGAGCGCGACGTGACTCGTTCCTAATATGGTACCGTGGGCGCTTGTTCGCGACGGTCACTACCATAAGGCTACTCATGATTTTCCATTTGGCACGTTTCACTTACCCTACTGCCTGTTCTTAATAAATATTGGTCAATGATGCGGCAACGGTAACTGGGAACCCGCTAAGAATCAGTTGGTCCTATGTACATTACCCGTAAGCATGTTTAACCGAACTTGAATTTCATCCAACGGTCAGATTGATTCCATCCTGTTCCAACGGAAATACGATTTTCAAAGCTTCTGCAGATACCACTATCACCATGGCCCCCATTCATCAAGTAACGTCCCTTGATGTCGTCTTACTGCTTTCCGGGCTCTGGTTGCTGTCAAAATGTCTCCGCCTTCTACGCCGTAGGGCCAAATCTACATATCTCAAGGGTCCAGCAAGCAAGAGTTTCGTTTTTGGTGTTTCCCGTTGGTTGAGCGAGCGCAAGGATGCAGATGCGTCGCTTGTGCTAGAAGAGTGGGCAGAACAATACGGAGCCGTCTTTCGTATGCCGATCCCCATGGGAAGGACTCAAGTGGTGCTTTTTGACCCCAAAGCGATACAGCATGTATACTCGAAGCGGGAGGCAGGATATATTCAGCCTCCTGCAACCACAATTTTTATCGCAGACATGGTAAATGCACATTTTGTTTTGGACTTGTATAATTTGCGAAGCTGATGTATTTACAGATTGGAAATGGTATATTGTGCGCAGAAGGTGAAAGTCACAAGAGGTACTAGATAATCATTCCGCGACAGTTTACGTTCTTCGCGTTGATGTTTGAATAGGCAAAGGAAAGCTTTGACTCCTGCATTCAGCAACGCTGCGATCCGCAAGCTGGCTCCTGTGTTCCTTGATTCAGCATACAAAGTCAAAGCAGCCTGGGATGTTCTTCTGGAGTCAAGCATAGACGGTGATGCCATCATCGACGTGCAGGGTTGGTGAGGACTTATGCTATGGTCTTAAATTTCTGACGACGTGTTGACTTATTCCTTTTTCTAAGGATGAATCATGTTTCGTGAGTCCGTTCACTTGAATGTTTATGTGCTGCACCTTATGTACGTCGCAGATTGGATACCGTGGGCATTGCAGGCTTCTCGCGTGATTTTGGCACCCTCCAAGGCAACCACTCAGCAATCGCCGAAGTATTTGAATCCTTCGTCATGCTCAAACAGACCTTCTTCCAAATCGCTGTATTCATTTTGAGTACCGCGTTCCCAATTTTAATACTCACACCGAACCCAGGAGGAACCTTGTACAGAAATTCAGTTCGAACGCAGAGGAAATCTCAAGGCAGCTGCTCGAGGCAACCGGAAAGGAGAAGGATGGGGCTGGTGAAGGCCAGAGAGACCATTCCGTGATCGGGCTGTTGAGTATGTTCGATCTAACTAGCTGCTTGATCTTATTGGAGTTATAACACTATCGATACTGAATTTGACATTGTGTATCTGCAGTCAAGGCCTCCAGCGATAATCGAGCAGAGTTGCATATATCAGAAGGTGAAGTTATGGCTCAGGTGAACTGATTTCATTTCGCCCTCAAAGAAACATTATACTGACAAATTCGTGGGGCGTACAGATGAAAACTCTCATTTTTGCAAGCTATGAGACTACTTCTAGTTCGTCTGAAATTCTGATTGCCCCGGATTTGCCACTATTGATCAACTGCCATGGTATTTACTCTAGTCACTATTACAGTATGTTTCTTATCTCCTAATCCGTCTGCCCTTGTGTAATTTGTTTATTTGCGTCTGTAAGTGGGCCTTGATCGAATTATCCAAGAACCAGTCGGTCCAAACGAAGCTGCGTGAAGAGCTCACCTATCAATACCGCAATAGCGGTGATCCTACATACGACCAATTAACCAGTGGTTTGCCATACTTGGACGCTGTGGCCCACGAAGTTTTACGGGTGCATGCACCTATATGGGAGACGATACGTGTCGTGAGAAGGACTGCTGCAATTCCCCGAAGCGCCACCTACTGATTAAAATGTGTAACTAGGCTGTGGAAGACGATTCAGTTCCTCTCAGCGTCCCTCTCCAAACAGCCCACAACAAAACTGTCAACCGCGTCTCCGTTACTGCAGGCCAACGGATCTTAATTCCAGTCCGCTCCCTGAACCGGTCCATGAATCTGTGGGGTCCCGACGCAAAAGAGTTCAGGCTACAAAGGTGGTTAGAGGAAGGTGGTATACAGGGAGAGGCGAACTCTCTCCCAGGCTATCGTCATCTGCTGACTTTTGGGGATTGCCCAAAGATGTGTTTGGGAAGGAGCTTTGCATTGGCTGAGTTTTAAGGTAAATTCTATATCCGGAATGTGTGCCAGTGGAATGGTGCTGATTCAGTTTCAACTGGCTGAGGCGACTCTGTCTGTACTTGTGCGGAACTATACGTTTGAACTGCAAGATGGCCCGGATACAAATCTCGAGATCAAACGCATTCTATTACCGCGGCCGAACATTGTTGGAGAGGACGAGTGCCGCACGCCTCTTCGTGTCCGTCGTGTGGATGAACATTTGAAATAAGTGGATCGTATATGTGCCAACGAGGCATACAGCAGGTTTCAAGGTGTCTGGAGCACTTGCAATACCACTCGAGGTGTATTTTGGAGCCTGATGAAACAGCAATAGTTTAGTATGTATTCACTGATTTGATAGCTTGTTATTTGTATTTAGGGCCTGTTGCTGGAAAATAGCTTGTCCAACGTGATTACTTCAACTGCAGTTTGATACGGATGAACGTTGCGTGCGCCTCAGACTATTGTTCAACCTGCATATTTAAGCTGCATATTTCTGTAGACCCTTGTTTGTTGGGTATGAAAGGATACCGTACCTGGTCAATTGAAGAGAATTGCACCATTTGATAGGAAACATACAAATATACTATTGTTTGGTGATCAAGCATAATAGATGCAAAGGTGTAGGATACAATGGTGTTATCAGGTTGTATGATAATCATAACAGTCCTGTGACGATAGGCAGCGCTCTTGCAGTAATCGGTAGTTTGGAATAATGCCAAGTGACAAACATAGAAGACCAGTATAATCATCGACGTTTGGCCATCTGCATCGTGAGATTATCGATGTACATCTGCAGAGTTGCATTGCCGGACGTAAGCTTATCTACGTCGCCTTGTACAGATTTCACTCGGGCGAGGAGTGCTATAATCGGTGATGCAAACCGTATCGTTAGTTTGATTGTGACCAACGGCGGTATCAAATTGCTGAGTACAGACCACGCAGATCGTCTTGCGCCGCGGTAATCTCCCTATACAAAAGACATTGAGAATCAATGTGGAGAGTACTAAGAATAGTACCTACTTTAGAATCAGCTCCTTTCTAACTGCATCTTTGACAATATCTCCTACTGGTGCATCTGAAGCACCCCAAGCTGTGGGATCGTCATAGCCGGCGAATGACATGAGGGTAACTGCCAGTGGAATGAGCACCAGTTTGTCGCCTAATAAGGTATGATTCCCACGCTTCCGCATACGCGTCGCGTTCCTTGCAACGAAGAACTAGTACTTACTAAACTGCTTTGCCAATGACTGACCTGCTCGCCTTCAAAGCTGGCCGTGCACTCAGACGTGAAGGGACTAACTCAGTTGACCCAAGTCCCACGAAAGGTGCAGTCATACTGCAGAATGGAGAAGATGGGCTTTTGCACTTCCTCTGGAAAAACCGATCGACCAATGAAGTCGAAGAGGTGAGTTGATGTATTGCTCGTGGAGAAGGTTGGATGTCGTAAAGAGATACTCACGTGTATTTAGGACTTGATTTTGTTTCCGTCCGATGCGATGTTTGCAAAAGTTTCTCAGTCCACTCCCGGCAGGACCTATGTCCTCAAGTTCTCTTCATCCAATCAGAGACATTTTGTAAGCTCAAATTCTATTATATTGTGTTCTTATTGCTCATTGGCACCCGCAGTTCTGGATGCAGGTAGCTTTTGGTCTAACTTTGTTCACGGAGCGTAGTTGTCTGACTGTATAATCCGTAGGATGCCTCAGCTAGCAAGGACGAGGAATTCGTGAGACATATCAACCATTATCTGGAGGATCCAGATTACATTCCCGTTTGGGATACCAGACCTGAAGCTTCCTCATCTGAAGCTTCTACGTCCACTTCTCAGCCTCTGGCATCGTGAGCTGCATCCTGATCAAACATGGTTTTTATTTATCAATTTAAATTTAGCTCTCAGCCCGCTCCAGGCCCGTCTCAGGTTGCGGCTACACCTGAACAACTTTCCAGACTCCAGTCTATCATTGCTTCTATGTCAGGAAACACTACTGCTGCTGAACCAGGTTCATCTTTGCCTTTCCTCTATTCAATCTCAATAGCGGCCGCTAACTTGTCAAACATTCAACAGAACTGGCTCTCACTGATATCCTCACACCTGCGAACTTAAATCCGCTGTTTACATCCCACCCCGACCTAATTCCTGCCCTATTTCCTCACCTCCCTCCAGACTTGCCGACGCCACCTTCCCCGGAAGTCCTCCAGCGCATCATCAACTCGCCTCAGTTCCGCTCTGCTGTGCGCAGTTTCGATCAGGCGCTTAGGACGGGGCTTTTGGGTAATTTGGTGACGGGGCTAGGGCTGCCTGATGAAGCGGGGACGGGGATAGAGGCGTTCTTGAGGGCCGTGCAGGACCAGGCTGCGAGAGGCGAAGGAGAAGATAGAATGGATACGGACTAATGGGCATCCTTTACCTGCCAATAATATTGTCGTAGCACCTGCAAGGTAGAGCATTTGACGATACCAACAGTGGCTAAGTGATCAAATCCGAATGCGAATTGAAACTCTTCATCGATGATTATATACAAATTTTTCGTTGTCGTGAGACTCCAGTCGTCAATCCATCCAGATGCAAAAAAAAAGTGCTAAAATACAATGAAAGATCTCACTCTGTAGTCACAAGTTGAAGATACGATCAATGGCTGCGTCCTGCCAGCCACTGCATGACGATGTCACTAGTATGCACATAGCTTCGGACTTAAATTCTCAAAATAAGATATTGGACAAACGTACAGGTTATGTTGGCTCTTCATTGAGCACTGGATAGGAGTCAGCGTACTGCTTGTTATGGATTAAAATTGTCACCATGCGTACTGAATAGCACTATTATAAGTTCAACATATTAATTCCGGGAGTCGTTACATCGAGGAGGTGAAAAGAGCGCACCGAAACAGGTCTGCCTTGAATTTTATCCAATTGTCTGCATAACATTGCAGGAAATTGTGAATATGTGTCATATTACGGCTCAGAATTTGGCACAACTCACAATGCTCTTATCAGATCCTTGACCGATGCGTGTCCGTCGACATCATTCTTGTTACCCAGCTGTTGCAGCAAAGAAAATCAGCCATGGGCATAGACAGTGCTGCAAGTAGCGTGTACCACTAGCAATGGGACTCCAGTAAGATTGGGTTGTCCTAGTAATTGATGTAATTCAAAACGGGCGGTGTCAAATTGGTCGCTCTGCCAGCAAAAATTATTCAGACTGAATTTATGTGCTTATATGTTACAGGCACGCACATCCGCAGAGTCGACCACAAATCTATCACAGTTTCAATTGACCTAAACTGTCGCGTACATATAGATAAAAAGAAGCTCACACTATTGCATCGACACCATTGCAATATCTCTCCCACATCGAACGGAATTTTGGTTGACCTGCGTTATTTGTTTATTGGCTATCAGATGACAATGGCTTGGAATCAATGCACCTGCAACGTCCCATATTTTGAGCGTAACATTACCCTTCCTCACTTTACGATAATTGAAAGCGACAGTCGGTACTACGTCTTCACTCCACTAAGAACTATTAAGTTAAATGGTACAGTCAGCCCGTTCGACGCGACGGACTTGCCTGGCCCGATCCGATTACGTTCACAAATGAAGTCTTTCCTGAAGCCTTTGTAGACTTTGTTAGCCTGAAAGTGTATGTCTGTGTGATAATGCACAACTCACCTGCAGCCCGACAACTGATAGCTCAGCGTGTTTGGAGAAGAATATTCTACGGAGGAAAAGTCACGTCGGTCAGTGTTAACGTTACCGTTCAGACCGTATGAAATGTCCTAACCCGCTAAACCACGCAAAGAATGAAGAGAAAAACCCAGGCATGGCTGCCGCACAAAGGAGAGGGTATCAAGGCGGCTGTCAGAAATGACGAAGGCTATTGTGGCTGTACAAGTAGTTTAAAAGTTTGACATCACAGCTCAGACAATGTCCATGAACCTCATACATTATGCCAAACCAAGGCTCTTGCTCTCCTGCCCATATCCCGCGGGCAAAATAATTTCCTTCGCGGCAGCCAAACCATGGCAAAATCGGCCTCGGACATTCACTGCACTTGCGGAATCGGACAGTGCGCCAGGGGCAGAACTCATTGTCGCGACGCAGGCGATTCCACCCTCTGTACATTCGGACTCTCGGCTAGTAACGAAAAAGAACCATGGTCGAGTAGCCATTGCCTTGCATGTTTCTAAAAATATTCAATCTTTTCCACTAGCACGACCACAGAAATTAAGCGACAAGCTCCGTTTACGACGTGCCACTGAGAAGAAAAAGAATAAGACAAAGGAACATGCAGAGATATCCAGCGCGATTTCAGCTGCTGAGGACGCAATCTCACGCAACCATGCCAGTCAGGAGGATATTATAAACTCGCTTCATGGAGCTATCGTATCTGACAAGAAATCAAAACGAGGGAAGAAAAGGGCCCATGAAAAGAAGAAGAAACCTGCAAATGTAGACATTTCTGCCTTATTTAAGACTTTCACCGCGTCAAAGGCTCCAGAACATAGACGCATCAAGCTAAATGAAGAGGGATGGAAGGCTGATGAATGGCAATCTCACGGTTGGGGAAAAGATGGTATGCACCTTACTGCATCAACTTTATTTATCATGCAATAATGATTTTGTAGCACTTGTCCCATTAACCTCGGAACTGGGGCATGTTCCGAAAATGCCTCGAGTCAGACTATCGCAAGGCTCGCCGCTGCCATATACTCGACGGATAGAGGGGCTACTGCAGCACACAGAACAGGCCGCCCTCGAAGGTAAGTGCATGATCTTGTTCTGGGGACGGCTTTGAAATCGTCGTAACGTTGTGCGATTCTAGATCTTGCCCCTCCGTGCGAACAGAAACCGGTTGCGAAGCTTGCTCATGGTCTGGATCGAGTTCTATTCAAGTGCGTCATATATTTTATTATTTGCACAGAGGTCGTATAACTGTTTACTACACTCTCCAGTCCTGGTGTGCACTGGTTGCAGGATCCACGTTCAGGAGTGTACAACTTCACAACCTGGCTCGAATCAATACCGAACGTCAGAGATTTCGCGTTTGACCGTGTAACAGGTTTTATAAAAAGCTCGAGCGATGAGGTATGTATCTTCATTGTGACATCGTTCGTTTTTGTTGATTAGGCTCAACTGCATAGGACTTATGGACGCTCGCCAAGCAAGAACGCCGGAGGTACACCGGCTCTACTTCGTCACTGACTGGCATGTTGAACCACATATATTTCCTGTTATCTGGTTTTCGAGAAGTAGATACCAGTTCGCTGAGTCGACATTTCCAATACGAGGTGAGTTATTTTTACTTTGTTATTTTAAATTCTGTCATTGATTTTATCCAGAGTAAAAGTTTTACGGCTGGCCAACGGTCGCCTGTCTCTGTCAAGATTAACTACAGAGATGGTATTTACGCATTTGATTCAGATTCATCAGACCTTGCAGATATGAATGTTCTCATGTGGATGGTCAGTATTATAACAATAGTTATGTCTTCTACCCAGAGCCTTACGCTCACTTATCTACAGGGAACTATGCTCGAGAAATTTTTGACAATGCCACGTGATGAATTCAAGCGTTATTTACTAGATGCACCCGAACTCACGGAGGAGGAAATTGACACGCGGAGAGAAGCGTACCGGTACTCCAAGGTAAAGAATCCTGTTCTCTATGCTTAAAGTTCTTGACACCACATCGACCAGTCTGAGCAATTCGTCATGCGCTCGCAACTGGACGGTATCGATAGCCGTTTACCTGGCACTGGCGTATTTGATATCAAGACTCGTGCCGCAGTTCCTATTCGTCAGGATCTTATGAATTACGCGGTTTGTCCAGTTTGGCCTTCTAACCAATATCTATTTAATCGTCGCGACTTAGGAGAACTCTGGATATCTGATCAAAACACTCCAAGGACCCGTGGAGAGCTTTGAGAAAGAATATTACGACCTTATTCGGTCTGCTTTCTTGAAATATAGGTCAGATAACTTATTCTACGCGATGGGCAAATGTTGATCATGTTCCCTAGCTTCCAAGTTCGAATAGGCAATATGGATGGGGTCATTGTGGCTTATCACAATACTGCCCGCTTATTCGGCTTCCAGTATATCCCTTTGGATGAAATGGATACATGTCTTTTCGGTAGTAAGAGCAGAGGTGATCGTGTATTTCAAAAATGCGTGGGTCTCCTGGAGCAAGTAGCAGACGAGATTATCGGGGTCTTTCCAGAACAAGTGCGTAGCGTTGTTCTTGCATTGAATAGTCATTTTTTTCAGATTTAACAAGCCTTGTGGCCATTTCTTTCAAAGTCCATCCAATGCACGTTCGAAACGAACGAAAAATCTGGCTCGCATGTCTGGGTAGAGCCGTCAGAATGGGACGCGGAAAAGGGGCCGTGCCCTATTGTCCAGCTCGATGTAAATGTAACGAACTATCTAAACGAGACGGAAGTGGGGGGTTCTCGGGCTGTATCCGCTATTGAACTGCCTTGTTTGTCCCCTGCCATTTATTTTTGCTCAATCATGCTGAACCTCTGACTGCTTTGGTAGGGGTTGTCCACTGGTCAATATCGCGGTCGTCTCTAAGTGATGAAAACATCCGCTACAATCTGTCAGAGGCCAAAAACAGACAGTTCCAAGTATGGAGTCTTCCCACTGGCGTCGGATACGAGCAGATGGAGAAACATTGGCAGACTCTCAAAATTCGCTCGACTTCAAAATCGGAATACAAATCGGGCCACTTCCGTCATCCTAGCAAAAACGTCGAACGACTACGGGCACTGGCCAGGAGTGGGAGGGAGGAGACACACAGACTATCCACGGAGAATGCTGGGAAGAGCAAAGTCGTTTGGGGTGTACCTGAAGACGTGGAGAACAGTGATATGGAAGTCCAAGAGTATATGGAGGAAGATACTGTGGCTATCAGCACCGACGATTCCCCTCCTGCCGTGATCGTCGAGAACCCTGCTGGTTCTGAGCTCGAACAAGCTCTGGAAGGCATTGAGCTGGGCAGTACTGTGCACGAAACTGACATGTGGTCGGACGATATTGAAACAGTACTCGATGATGTCGTGGGTTCCCAGGATGAACATCTTGGCCTAGACGCGGGGGCCACCATCGGTCCTCATCTTGAGGCGGCTGAAGGTGGGATCTCCGGCGAATCACCTGCCGTGGCGCCTGAACTCCCGGACATCAACGCTTCTGATGTAGCCCCTCGACCGTCCACTTCACTGGCACAGTCCAGGGAAGATATTAGAAGCGAACTTTCCGACGAACCACCCACTGAGGAACATGGAGTCTCAGAAATAGCCGGAAACTCCACAGTTGCCACTATCCTAACACCTAATTCTGTCTTGGAGGCACCACCCATAATTTCTAACCAGGCTTCACAAACAAGACATAGTATCTCAGAATCTGAGGACCGAGCTCCAGAGGAAGGCATAGAGAAGGACAATGTTGCGGCGCCATAGAGCTACGGTTTCATCGGATAGACTATAACTCAGCTTCTCGGGCGGGTCCATTGCTTGACCCAAGGAACTAATAATGCCACTCTTTAATCACCTGCACCGCGATCGCCTTTTCATAGTCTACTCATACGTCTTCCCAAATTATTATCCACCATGTAGCTTACGCAAAGGATTGGCACGCATCCGTTAGTTATACTGTACATTCACCACGTTTTCCCCCGCAATCTCGCCGAGTTTAATAAATACAGTGTGGTATGTTGATTGACAAGAGCCCAAAAGACCAGTAGAAATACGACAATAAAGTTAGGAGGAAATACAACAAAGTCGGAAACCCAATAACTTCAAGACTTTAGGCCCAGTGGTATCCCACTGCAGTTTCATTTATCATCACCTTCCCCATCACCATCCTCCTCCTCCATGTCGTCATGATCTTCGTCTCTCCCGATCATAACGCCATCACGTCTATCTTCATCTCTCTGAATCTCATCTCGCATGACTGCAACATCTTGATCAACTTTGGGTACCACTCTATCAATGCCAGCTTCGGCAAGCGAGACGTGGGCGCGATTCTTGGTGAGATGGGCGGAGCGGCGCGGAGGGCGTTTGAGTCTGCGGCGTGCAACCTGAAAATTGGGTTAATATGAGAGGATGGTACAACGTCAGGATGGTGGCACGAACCATGACAGGAACAGAACATTTCTACAGTTGCATATCGGTTTCGTGAGTGGTTCAAATTTTCGTCCTGATATAAGATATGAATTACCTCGATCAAGTAATGTGACGTCGAACCTAGTAAAATTCTACACAATAACCAACATGATAAGACGCACGACGAACGTACGTATAACGAATGGACCTACCCTTTCAGCTGACTCATTCCGCGAGATCCGACGATAAGCATGGTGGGCTCGTTGTAATCAACGATATCTATTTGTTTTCGAAAAGCACATTTAGCGACCCGGTAGAAACACGAGTGGCTAATAACGAAAGGTAACCTCACCCAAAAGCATATGCCTGGCATTCTTCGCATGCCAAGCCTGACACGAGACTACAACGTTCAACCTTGTCCGTTGAAGAAGGCTTGTCGCCTGCCGTAAGAGGATGTAAGCAAGGCCTTGACGCTGTGGGAAATGTAATTAAGCTAATGATATGACCAAGTCATAAGAAATATGTTTACCTCCTGCTGACTGCGCAGTTTAACAGCTCTATCAGCTGCATTTGGTATGGGCGGGTCAACTGAGGATGGACTGTTTAGACTCGTTCCAGGCGAACAACTGTACCATGAAAGTACCTTTGCTCTCATTCTCCACGACCGATACGATAAGCCTACAACGCTGAGTAAGTTTCATACACGCAACCAATCACATTCCTTCTGTAGACAAAAACCCAAAAGGAAGTAATTGTACTCACATCTCGTCGCCGTCTCTCAAAACCGTGCCGATCCCCCATTCTACAGCGTACCTACTTTCCTCACTCATATCACTCGCAACAATAAAACTTCGTTTTTTTCCATCCACGGCATCCGGATTTCCCTGAATGATATTGATCGTACACCGATCTCTCTGGAAGATCGGCCTTGATGTTGAGTGTGGGAGCTCCTCATGATGTCTCGACTTTTTTCGTTTGGGTCCTCCGCCCCGCCTCCTGGAGGTATTTCCCGCACCGGTGCGGTTGAGCGTGCTTGGGAAGTACGGTTCTGGAGGAACGACAACATTGACACCCTCACCCAATGGATCCGGATCTACTTCTGCATCCATCAACAACCCGTCCTCAATTGGCGCGATCAACGCATTCTGCTCTGTATTTCTCTCTGTAAGAGGATCAAAACCCAATCCATCATCGCTCCACTCGTCCTCATCATCTTCAGTCTCGTCACCACCAAATTCGGATTCAGAATCACCGTCATCACTAAATGCGGTCTTCGGGCGAACGGTCTGGCTAGATTCGCAGTCGGATTCCTCTAGCGGGACAGGGGCAGGAGAGTTATCGCGTGAACGGAAGCGGCGGAGACTGAAGGGAGACTGGCTCCGTGCGCGACTGCGACTTCGCTCAGCATCCCTGTCTTTAGCAGATACCACAGAACTAGAGCGAGATTTGATTTTCAACTCTGTGCGGCCCCGCGGATCTTCGCCCAAGGAGTTGCGTGATAATGATAATGCGGAGAGTCCACCCATTACTGAGTTGAATGCCATTTTCCCAAAGGATCCCGAGCTGCCTTTGCTCAGCTCCTGTGCTCGGACTGAATTCGCCGCGGAGGGCGGAGGAGCCGGACTACAGCGTCCGGATCCATTGAGTGGAAACGCTTGTTGGTCTGGTTGCTGATTAGGCGGCGAGGAAGAAGAGGAGGTCAGTATTGCTGTTACAGAGGATGAGGACCAGCGCTTAGATGAGAAAATAGGTGTACTCGGTCTAGAAGCAGAAGAAGGCCTGGAGGCCGAAGGGCTTCTAGAGCTGGTAGTACTTGATACGGAAGAATCAGTGCGCGTAAAAGGTATAACTTCGTAGTCTGAATTTGTAGTGGATGGAGTCCTGGAGAGCGATAATTCCTGGCCCTCCTGTGGCGTTGGAAGTGTTGGATAGTCTCTTGTAGCCGACCCGTATTTAGAGATCCAACTGAGTCGGCGGGTGGGCTTTTGGGAGCCTTCACCCATGGTTATGAACGGTAGAGGCGCGGGCAGGTAAAAGGGAGAGGTGATGGTAGGAGACAAGAAAACAGCGCTTACCTGTGCATCTGGCCTAAGGCTGGTGCTCAAAGGCTTGGCTGGCTTCGGACTTTCACTGGACAAACCCTTTGGGGAGTCAAGGCAGACACGGCACATATACAACGGCGATCATTACAAAGGTAACGGCCGTGATCGGAGCGGGTAGCAAGGACAAAGTAAGAAGTCAGTTTTTGCGCCAAGAGGATGCCAATGACTCACAGCTTTGGCCGGCTCGTCCATATCGTTATTCATTATCTATGCCTCATGTCAGACTAGGCCCACCGGCGAATGCGTTGGCTGGAAAAACATACATGCACCAACGAATTGTTTGTGTGGTCTATGTAATAGTTTCAGGGTCAGAGCCTACTTATCGTTATCTGTCTGCTCCCATGAAGAACGGGGTTTCGGAAGCTTGGTATGCTTCCGCTGAGTCGGATCCAATAGTGGCACAAGAAGGCCAATAAAAGACGAACATCATGCCTGCCGTAACTTGCACTTTAGAAGAAAAAAGCAGAGAACAATGTGGACCCCCGATGATCTCAGGTATGTATGCACGTTTGTCATGTACCCACAGTCGGCGTATTTTGGGCGTGAAACATCATACACAATATAGAGGGACACGCGATTCTAAAACTACGGCATCTCAGTTCATCTTCCTAAAGTTTGTGATAGATCTACAACGCGGGAAGCGATGAGGACAACTAGATCCTCGTGTCGTCATAATCGATGACCAGACTGTAACTTAAGTTCAAGGACTGAAGCCGAACTCACGACCCACATGCTTCCACAACTTCACACCAATGACATTAAAATGCGGGGAAGTGAGCATGACGACGTATGTTTTCATTTGAATAAGACCGCTCGCGACTTGAGCAAGGTGTTAACTAGGAAACCTATGGGGGAACCGCGAAACACAGCGTTTGCTGGATCGCGATAGCTCTGCTCAATGACAGGTGGGAGATCTTGAAGCTCAACCAAAGTTGGAATGTGGTATATAGCTCCTTCAGGCGGCTAGATAAGCCCAATATGATGGCAGAGTCTTCGTTGTGAGGCAACGGGGAGCGACCGAATGCGAAGATCAACGTGTGTGGTAGAATACCTTTATCTGCGCCCAGGCACACGTCTCGAAGGTCCAAAATTTGAAGGCTACTTTCGGAGCCCGACAGAAGCCACTCTAGACATTCTGATGGTATCAAGAACGAGCTGGTGCAATTTGATCGCCGGTAGTTTAATAGGAGGGAAAGTAGCCATTTCAGCTCCAATCGCGAGGAACTGAATGCGCAGCCAGAAAGAGATATGTAAGTCAGCATATGATAGGAGATTGGACTCCGAGTCTAAGCAGACAATGTGCGTGAAGATTTACGGATAGTGCCGATTTGTCGAATTCGTGGATCCATGGAGCCTCGCCAAATACATAGTACAAAAAGACTCGGAGAAACCAGGAAAGTCGGCACTGGTAGGCGTCAAGACTGCGAATATTTACATCAACGTTGCTACCAAGATTGAATTCGAGCCTGCGTATGGGTCTTGCCACGTTTGGTGCTTGGATCGATGGGGGTATCGATAAATATAACAGCGCGGAGACTCCCAGTGATCGAGTGGAAGAGAAGTCTCCGCGCCAGGAAGAATACAAGAGTGACCAGCGTTCCCTGGTCTTTATACCCATCCGGCTTGTACTAGTGGCATTCTTCTATAAAATGGATGTACAGTTCAATCCGCAGGGCCGCCGACAAGTCTGTTGTGACAAATTGAGTCGATATTGTGATTACACTATGACAAAGTTAGTTTCTGGACAAGAGAAGGCGAACAAAAGGCTCACCACTGATTGTTCCATGCAAGGTAACAGCGCCAGCAGATTCTTTCCATAACTTCTGGCTGGTGGTTAACCCTATAACCCAAGCAACAGAGTGCTGCCTGTGTTTCATCTATCGCCGTTTCATCGAAGACTCTCGATTGAAGACCCTAAGCAACAAAGCGTGGATGTGCATTCGGTGCACCGATGTAAATAGGCGCCAGTCAGGCAGGTAGTGGTCAAATGCAAACAAGGCCGTCGTGACTTTCATTTAAAACGTCATCATTGTAAATTTGTACAGCATAAGTTGTCCTCGTCCCAATCTTGTGAGTGCTCGCCGTAAATTCAAGTTCTTATTCATAGTTCATACCAATTGTGACAGCCACGAAGGTGGACAAATCACACACGGGATCTTGCTATCGGGAAGGGAAATTTTCACTGTTTATTTTCTCCCTACTCATGACAATCTTTCCAATTGAGCTGTGGATCAAGGTCTTGCAGCATCTTTACGAGGATGAAGGCCGTTCCACAGATTATGAGACTCTGACGTCGTGCTCGCTCGTTTGCTCTTCCTGGAGAGAGCATGCCCAGAGATGTCTCTTCAGCTCAGTGGGTCGCGATATTTACCGTTTTTCAGAGACGAGAGTGTCTTTCGAAACCCGTCCTCTGAACGTGGCAAGGTTTTGGGCTCGTACGTGCGCAAACTCAATGTCAATCTCGATCGCATATTCAACTTGACGGACGGCACCCTCGATATGCGAAGATTCACACTTTTGTTGTCGTGGTGCCCACGCTTGTACGAGCTCTCCTTACACGTGTTCGACATTTCCAGATTTAATGGAGTGGAGATGGCTGAACTGCAATTTATCGCCAACACCGTCAAGCTTCGCGCCCTCCGTCTGCTGAGGTTTGGAATCCAATCCACTATCGCATACCAACTCGTCTCAGTGTGGCCCACCATTCAGTACCTCACGGTTGGTTCTGAAATTGCCACCCCGCCGCCTCTACCATCACCAAGCATTCAGCTGCATGAGCTCAACTTTTGCCGCACCTCGATGAGACCTCGGTGTCTTGAATGGTTTCTCTCCGGTTCCGAAACTAGCCTGCGCATCCTGAAGTTTCGAGATACCCCGGGGCAACTAATGAAGAGATTTCTAGCGAAACACACCCCATACCTGAAGTCGCTTCGCATGCAGCGCTACGATAAAGACTCTGCCGACATACTCCGCTTATGTACACGCCTGGAGGAGCTGGTGCTATTTCAACTTCCCGCCTTCATTGAAGTCAAGGATCTTCCGTTGACTATCGAGCACTTTAGCTTTTATTTTCGTGCCACAACGCGCCCATCCACTCATCGCCTTGATTACTACCCTCCCGAATTTACGGGCAATCACATGTGATAAAGATGTCGAACAGTATCCCGACTTCGCTGCAATACGCGGTGCATGTGACGCTAAACATGTGCAGTTAAAGATGCACAGCTCTTTCTATCGTGATTAGTACGTGCCCATTTATTTCCATCAAACCCAGTGCCAAACAAGTATTATCACAGGACGACCCAATAGCGACTGTGTTGCATTGTGCATCTGTTTCGAATTTCCCCCCTTAATTCAAATTCCATACCAGCGTTGAATTGAACTCATTTCATTTATGTCACATGCTATTCGCAATCACTTCGAGGATGGGTTTATTCATACCCTTGCCAACTTGTTGAAACCCGAAGTCGAGAGTGGCCAAAACTCAAGGTCCTTGTTGTGATGACCTGTGTGCTCCGCACTGACATGTTAAAGTCATGTCGCGAGTGTAAACGAGCCATGTCAAAAGCTTGGAATGGACTGTAACATAAGAGGGAAGATGCTAATATCATATAATTATATAACGTCTATGATAACTATTGGAAATAGGCTACAGATATCGTACGTTAGCCAAGGATATCGATTATCGTGTTGAACACTTGAAGGACGGACGACCAAGGAAGTGCGTAGCTTATGGCCAGCAACATAAGACCCAGTCTCCTTCCAGCATACTCTCCTAGTATCTATGCCGACAATCAGGATTCAATGGATTCTTCTTAAAATTTGTTGCATTTAATTGCTGGGCAGATCGATCGGTAGCAGCAATTGCAAGAGTACCTACTATAAGTCTTGAACGTGGATCGTGTAATGATAACAGCTTCTTAGGTATCAACTCGGCTTGCTCTGACAGAGCAAAGCCAGCTCGAGTTATCTTCGAGTCTCTCTTACCTGATTCCTTGATGTTATTTTTGACAGCTATCTCAGCTTCAAGATGACTTTCACAGCTTCCTGATAGTTATGCATCCTAGCAATGCCACTACCGCTCAACATAAAATAATCATTGCTTCCCAGTCATCAACTTCCATACGGAAACCTGATTCCAGGATTTGTCCCTCGCCACCACCGCCTTTTTGTTCTCCTCCGCCCATGCTTTGAAAGTTCTCATCGGATAAGCTTTGTTCGCTAACGCGACTCGCGCCTCATATTCGGAATACTCTCCGTTCATTCGCTTCTCGTGAAACAGTTCCACGTTTGATATTCTGGCATACAGGATACCAGTGAGTTATTACGTTCGCTGTTAAGGGACGAAGCGGGATGAGAACTCACAAGCCCCGCACGTGTTCATTTATGGTGATAATGAATCGAGCGAGAAAGCTGGGTATGGAGGCCATGGAGCGGCCAGTGGCCTCCTTGTAAGCAGCATCTTGCTCTGATATTGTCAATAAATCTCCCACTGCAACTAAAATTTGCGACTTGAATGTTTCTGGGCTCTGTAATAAAGATGAGCTGGACTGTATGCGCTGTGGGAGCGTCACTGACCTCCAAGATGCCTGCTGCAACCCGGCCGATGTCGTCTGCTGCCTGGAAGGAGCATGAGCTTGATCTCTGCAGGTATAACACGAAGCTCTTACAATCAACCCCATAGTTGTCGCGGGCTTTAGTCCAACTTTCAGCACACCGACGGTAATGCTACCTATTTGCCCGTTATAGTTCTCCATGAAGAATCCAGGTCGCAGAATCCTGCGACGAGAAGGTCGTCAATGGTCTGATACTATGGATGCATAGTAGCACATACGTCCAAAACAATCCCTTCTCGCCTAATTGGCGAACATGACGTTCTATATTCACCTTGGCTTTTGAAGAGCCCACTTGCTCATCGTCAAATTTGTCGCCTCTTCGTTCACTAGAAGAGTAGACGAAAGCAGATACTCCAAATTCTAACGCGAGGTCTGCCACCGTCTGAATGATTCCGTCAGCGACGACTGCATCAATTAGAACACCCAACGGCTTGCCTTGCCCTGTTGTTCCTCACCGTCGGCCTTGGCTCCAAGTCCTGGAAACGCAATTACACAATACACGCCCCAGACCCCTCCATTCTGTTTCGCGTCCTCAAAGACCTTGCGCATTGACTCTGCCGACATCATGTCGCCTTCCACAACGGTAACATGTTTTTCTAAAGCGAACTGCTTGGCAATTGGTCCGGTTGATGACCGTGTCAGTGCCAAAGCATGGAATTTCGCTTCGGTATCTTGCTTTGGACGGAGAGCTGCGATGAGAGCTCTGCCTTGTTGCCCTGTCGCACCAGTGACCAAAATATTCTTTGGAGACATGTGTGTCTTTGCGATGGAAGTTGTGTATAATAGCTAAGAGTCTGTGAATTGTGAATTGCACTATTGTAAGCGATTGTAATAATAGCACAAGTTACATAGCAGTAATTATTACGAATATCGCGATGCACGAACGTTGAAAGGGTAATATCGTGCGGACTAACAGTAATACTACTATATATTTTAAAGCTGCAGATGAACATATCCTGAGGTGCAGAAAGTCAAGTCATTGGGAGGAGCGCATTAAGCGCTCGTTGCTTTGCTTCCAACGTTAACGTCAAAGCAGCTAATGGCGCTGAGAGCAGTCCTGGCTGTCAGGCAAGGCTCGTTACTCGGTTGGACGGGCCTGGGTGCTCTTACTGTTGGACTGGTCGCAGTCAATGCTAATTGGAGATCGATAGCACATCATGGACTCAGATCCTCCCGATATATAAATATTATACCAACTGTCACGCCTTATTACTATTCACTTCGATCTCTCCATTCTGCACCTCAAGGCCTTTTCTCTGCTCTTACATCCTCTAGTACCATGCCTTCGTTAATCCCACCTCAGCTCGCTCCGACGTGGACCCACACTGCCGACGATGTCATAAGACTGACCAAGGAGGCAATCGCAGAGGCTCGAGGGGTTCAAGACGAAGTGGCCGCTCTGCCACCGAAGGGTTGTAATATGTCTTCAGTGAGTGATCTCGAACGGAATGCGAGCAACGATTAAGTTATGATTGCCTCCAGGTCTTTGTAAGCCACGATATTACATAGTTGAATGCATCGTGATCGCGAATCTCACATTTCCTAGCTCCGACTTGCAGACCTAGAGGCCAAATTTGACGCCATCACGGAACCTCTCTGCTTTTACCAAAATGTGTCGCCATCCAAAGAACTTCGGGATGCCAGCAACGACGCCGAAGGGATCGTGCGTGATTTCGGTGTCGATTCTTCTATGCGACTCGACGTTTTTCAAGCAAAAGTAGCTGCTGAGAAGAACATCAAAGAATCAGGCGAATGGGATAAATTATCCTCCGAAGAGAAAAGGCTTGTGGATAAGATGATCTTGGATGGGAAACGTGCTGGTCTGGCTTTGCCGGAGAAGGAAAGGAACGAGCTGATGGTTCTCCAGAAAGAGCTGTCGCAGACTTGTCTTGAATTCAGTGTGAGTACAATAATTTGATTTACGCATGATGTGATTCCGATCGATGTAACAGAAAAATTTCAACGAGGAGAATGTATGCCGCCACTGCATTTTGTATAGGAAGTGGCAACTGATATCTTCCGCAGGGCGTCGTTACCTTTACACTCGAAGAACTGAAAGGTGTCCCTGACGATGTTGTCTCTGGCTACACAAAGCGAACGGAAGACTCCAAACAGCTGTACGACGTCACTCACAAGACTCCAGACATCTTCCCCATCGTTAGTACCGCCACCTACCAATTATGAAACCAGCATCTGATTACTCTCATTTAGTACAAATTTGCACAAATACCGGAAACCCGTCAACGAGCCCTTGAAAGCTACGAAGCTCGATTGGCAGTCAACGTTCCACTTCTCGATAAGGCTCTTGAGCTTCGTCGGAAAATTGCAAGCCTGCTGGGTTATCCCACTTGGGCGGATTATATCACAGAGGTGAAGATGATCAAAACTGCTCGTGGCGTCACCGAAGTATGTTTTTTCCTTAATTTCCTGTCCACGGACTATGTTGCCAACGATTTTCCAATATTAGTTCCTGGACGATTTGGGGGAGAAGCTGAAACCCGTAGGCGCGAAAGAGCGCGATATATTACTCGCAATAAAGAAAGAAGAACATCAGAAACTCGGTCTTCCGTTTGATGGCGAGTTCTACATCTGGGATTATCGCTACTACGACCGCAAGTACATCGAGCAGTCCCTTGATCTGGATGATTCACTCGTCAAGGAATATTTCCCTGTCTCTGTCGTCGTACCGACGATTTTAGAGATTTACCAGAAGTTGCTTGGGGTTCGCTTTGTGGAATATAAAGGGGAGACCTGGCATCCTGGTGAGATTTCAAGGATAAACTGCCGTAGAACTTTTTTGTGCTAATGAGCACTGTAGAGGTGCAACAATTTGCAGTATGGGAGAGTAACGCCAAGGACGAATCTGGTTTCGTTGGTTATTGCTACCTGGATCTGTTTCCTCGAAGTTTGTTCTTCTATCATACCTCCGTGATCCGTTTCATTGAATACTTCCTGTCATGTAGCTGCCAAATACTCCCATGCAGCGGTGTGGCCGCTCCTGCCGGGTTACGACCTCCCGGATGGCAAGCGCAGTCATCCTCTAGCTGCTATGGTCGCGAACCTTGCAAAGCCTACCCCTGATAGGCCTGCGTTGATGAGACACGATGATGTTGTCACATTCTTCCATGAAATGGGACATGTTTTCCACGGGCTTCTGAGTCGAACTAAATTTTCTCGATTCCATGGGACAAGGTGAGTATGTAGCGCTGACTGAGAACCCTGTATTGAAATTAAGTTACAGCGTAGCGAGGGACTTCGTAGAGGCCCCTTCTCAGATGTTGGAGAATTGGTACAGGATAGATTCATCTTCCTAGGTTATTTCGCGTCCTGACGCCTATTTTTGCGAATTAGGTGCTGGGAGCCGAAAGTTCTGGAGCAAATGTCAAGCCATTATGAGACGAAGAAGCCTTTGTCGGCCGAGCTGATTGAGAAAATCGTAAAAAGGTAGGATTTGAGTTTCACGTATTGTTGCTGCGTTTTTTGACGTTGTCTGTGGCGATATTTTTAGTCGGTATGTCAATGTTGGAATGTTCTACCTCCGTCAGCTGTTCTTTGCCAAGTTTGACATCAAAGTGCATACCGATCAGGGTAAGCAATTAATCCAATCGCTCTGGGCATTGTTTAAATCATTCGTTTGCCCTTGACACCCAGATGGGGAAGACTATACCGCATTGTGGAACACCCTCAGAGAGTCTATCTCCCTTGTGAAAAGTCCAAAGAAATTGGGCCCAGGGCAGGCCAGTTTTGCACACATCACAGGCGGATACGATGCCGGCTACTACGGGTGCGTATATCCTGTGACCGGTTGACCAATCGTGACTTATGTTTTACAATATAGATACACATACTCCCTTGTCTTCGCTGCTGACATGTATGCGACTGTGTTTAAGAAGGATCCATTGAATCCCGCGCTCGGACAGAGGTATCGCGAGAGAATCCTCAGGGTGGGTGGAAGTAGGGAGGAAACTGAGTCACTTGAAGTACTTTTATCTATAAATTAAAGTGACTTGAGTGACTGACAAATCGTTTACGCAGGATTTCCTCGGCCGGCCACCCAACTCGGAGGCATTTTTGAAAGAACTGTTTGGCACTGTAGCGACGTCGAATCTTTGATCCGTTTGTCAATGGTGATTCGCAACGTTGTACGAATGCGCCATTGCATGTTCCCTGCATGTTCCTGCCCCTGTTCACACGTTACGCTGTACTGAAATGTAGTTGCAACTTCCATGCGATTTGCCTGAACCGGAAGAGAGCCACCGGAGCAAATGCATCCCAATAATCAATTTCAAACTTGCAACCATTAAAAATCAAAGACTATCTTGCAACAGTACCCTACTACTTGTATATACGCTAGTAACTCATCCAACGTCTTAGCACAGATTCTCACTACGGTAAGTTGGTCATTTCCGCGGGATTGCATGGCCTTAAGTCCTTGACAATGCGGCAGAGACAAAGCGGTTGAGCTATAAGCAATCCAACGTTTAACAACTCTTATGTGGAATATATAGTGAAGGAGGGAGAATAAAAGAAGATAGATGAATATATCTATTGACGCACACTTACCCTACTTCACTGCCGCGCCGACTGGCGAGCATGCGCAGGAAGGCAAGGATGAAGTGTCAGGGTAGTTATCACTACCGTAGACATTCAAACAGGTTGGAAATGGGGGACACATAGGCGTGACCGGAGGAAAAAAGGAAACGAACTAGACAAAAGAGATACTCACTACCAAATAGGCGAGCGTACAACATATATGAATTCTACAAGAATTGTGGATGAGCATTCTGCAACGAAAAGAGAAACGATCTACCCTGTATGAGGTGCCGCTCACAGCCTTAGAAGAGGTGCTTCAAAAAAAAATCAAGTCCAAAGACAAGTTAGCCTCCCGGGGAGTTCGGATCCGACTGCCAGCGGCCCAAGCCACGAACAAGATTGTCATGACTCCCACCTGGAGCTGTAACGGTCCTGCTGGCGGGTCAGGCAGTATCCACTGGCAAGTCGGTGGCCAACGTTGTCGGCGGAAAAGACCTGGACCATGTGTAGCCGAAGGTGGGTTAACAGTGAGGCGAGCCTATGCGGACAGTATCCGAGCCGGTAGCTAACGTTATTGACAGTTCATTGATGTATTGACAGTGTGTGGCGATAGTCATAAGCGTGATTGGAGCTTGATACAGGGGAGGACAGTGAACAACAAGAAACAATATGTAGGAAGACGCATACTTTGATACCGTGGAGGGTCGTGGGTCTCCTCCGAAGGTAATAAAATGCTTGGCATGCAGACGGCAACCAGGCGGGGCGCTTAACGGCAGTGGTTGACAGTAAACCTGGGCCCGGGCTTGAAGAATCGATGTGCAAGTTGAGGTGTCGCACGGAACTTAGTGGAGTCGGTTCTGAGAATGCACGGACGTCAGCGACATCATAAAAATGGAGATGGTATGTGATATACCACCAAAGAGACATGGACAGAACAAGGATGTTGTGGCTGCAGCAGGCCTATGATCCTGCTGGCAGAATCGTCCTCACGAATGGCGGGATGCCTGTCGCCGAGAGCCCAGCGCGAGACTAAAATGCAAGCGACGGCATTTTTGGGAAGGGGGGGAGAGAAAGAAAAAGGCAGAAAAGGCGGCGAGTGCTAACTATGATGGGTGGAAGAAAGAAGCGGTGAGAAGTCTTGAGGGTTCGAGTTTTTATATGTCTTTAGGATAAATTGGCCTCGTGCCCCATTTCCATTGGTGGGATAAGGAAATAATATATCCAATCACGCTTGAGCAGAGTTTCGAGGCAACAGGCATCAACATCAAATAGCGCAAATGAACAATTCAATATAGAAATGATTATTGATGGGAAAGAAGCTGATTGTGGCGAGATGGGAGACACGCTTCAAGGGCCCACAGGTCCAAATGACGGACGCTTTGGCCGAGGCAATGGCAGCCTGAGTGGCGTTGCACCAACTGTCTTCAGGTGCTTGCTGGAAAGCATGTAGCGACTAAATCAGCACATAACTTGTACCCCATAGACAATAAAACCCAGCGATCATCACAGCCCGGTTTTCCAACTTCAAGGAGCGGTCCGAGAGGACAATCGAAACTCTTGTTATGCCAAAAAATCGTCACGTGAGGCCAGCGGCTAGGTTCGAGCGCCAAAGTGGTGCCAACTAGATCGATATCGATTTAGCGGAATGAATGATCTTAGACCGTGCTGTAATGTTGCCTCTGCGCACATGAGTGCCTACGATAGAGTAAGCATAAATAACCTTAAAGCGAAGTGGAATGACTAGTGGCCTTGTCAACAAGGGTGGAGCGATGGTCAAATTGATGCTGAGGCCACCAGCGCGAGTGGTGAGCAAGAAGATGCGGCTCATCTGGCTGAAATTTAATACTCGAGAGCCTTTCTCCTTTATAGGTGCGAGAAGTTTATCGAGGATGACCATCTTTCCAGAGTTTTCGATGACATGCTCATTGGTTGTCTAAGGTGGCCCGGGTTCCTGAGATCATTAGACAAAGAATCAACAGTCGAGACATAGTCTCCCACAGTCAGACCATAAATTCCGTGTCTTTTTGACGGGATGAGGACGACACTACGTCGAGACGGTGAAAGAACTCACCGCTCCATCAAAAAAATATGGATGGCATGTTACTTTTCGCAGCTATGCAGATGAGAAATGGCCGTAGAAATGTACGCAGAAACCTACCTGCATGACCATATTCATCAGACGAGTCTTGCCTTCCTTCTTGGCGGTGAGACCCATGGTGCAGGTTAGGCGCGGACGCTGAACATATACCATTAACAGCATCGATATCTACACAACCAACGAACATGAGCCAGCAATGTCAAATGCGGCAGCAAGAACGTAACTTAAAGATCTTTTCAACATCGCTCTTCACCCTCCACAACAAAAAGGGCCTTAGGATCTTATGCAATGCCTCGACGACTTTCTTGATCTTCCACTCCTGTCTCGTCCTTGTGCAGGAAGCTGTCCAAATCCGCATAATCCACAAATATTTCCGGGCATATGAAGTTCAACAGCGCGAACAACTCTTTCAAGCTATTCTGCGAAAGACTGGAATCAACATTCTTGATTCGGTGCGCTTCGTCGATTACAATATATTCGAAACTGTATTTCTTGAAGGCGGATTTCTCGATCAGGCAGATCTCGTCGCTCACTTCAAGATCTTGCAGGATGAGTCGGTTCGCGATGATTTCTGTGCACTCTTCCTTGGTACCAGTGAGGGTGACGATGTTCACGTCGGAGTCCATTGTTTGAATTCCCAGTTTCGAAGCATTTAGGAACAACTATTAAGTGTGGCCCAGCGATGCCGAGATGGTTTGAGGTACGTGAGGAAGGAGATTGTTTGGAGAGGCCCTGGAAGGAGAGGTTAGGCATTGGAGCTAACGATGTGCGCACCATCTCGTCAGCGAGTATTCCGTTTAGACCATGGAGCTGATGTCCCCTCATCTCGCCGTTAATTAATAATTAAAGGCCTACTTGTTAGAATATCTGACGACGATGAGGAGTTCTCACGGGAGGACGAGAAATTCCTAATTGGGGCAGTGATCATATATCATATGACAGTGCTCTTCTCTTTCAAACGACCTTGTTCATTGCACGCCGCCTCTTTGGCGCCTTGGAAGCACCCACAAATAACTGTCACCTATAGACATTCATCAGCAATCCTCGTTTAGCGACACAAGCTGACAGCGCAATATATACATACTATCACTGTTCTCTATCCTTAGTACTAAATCGTCAAACATGGATGTCTTTCGCCAAAATATATACTATGGTACAACTTCGTTCAACTTCACTAGTCTTTGATCTCGGCATGCGGAATTCCTCGACTGACAGGTCAAAAGCCTTTGAGGCTATATACAATATATGATATTCAACTGCGGCAAACGGATCTTACACTGCAATCCGCATTATTATTTATAGTAAGCCTGAAGTCGCAGCAGTGACTCCAAAAATTGACTTGGCCGTAGTTCAGGGATTTGATAAATAATACTTCCATTAGTCAGAAAACAATCATCTCTCCATCCACTGTTTGTTCAGAATTTTCGCCAGAGGTTAGTGCTTTCCCTTCTGTTGTGCTGATTTTATTCCTGAACTTCAGCTGTATATTTACTAGCCTGGCAGATATTTTAGCGCCTCAGCCCGTGTACAAAAATGCCTCACAAGCAACTGGCAATCGAGCTATGGATTGATATAATCGAAACAATCTATTATGATCCACACGGCGCAGTAGATTACCCTACACTCTCATCATGTTCGCGGGTGTGCTCGTCCTGGACTGAGCCCAGCCAGAAGCTCCTCTTCCGCTCGATCGACCTTACTCAGGACGACAGTCGGAGATGTCGCAGTCTTATGGCACAGATCAAGTCGTTTACCACCCGTGGCAAGACCTTGGGCTCATATATTCGTGTCCTCGAGGTTTCTGTTGGTGTCATCTCTTCACCACAATGGGGTATCCCCCAACACGAATTCGCACAGTTAATCCTATTCTGCCCTCACTTACATCACCTTACATTATGGAGTACGCTCCACAAGTTTGACAAGGACACCATGACTGTACTTCAGGTGGCTACAGTAGGGAATGACGTTCAACTTCGTGCTTTAAATCTCGCCAAATGCGGCCGTCAGTCCCCAATCCTATATCAACTCATTTCCCTTTGGCCTGGCATCCAATTTCTTCGAATCGGAGGGCGAATTTGCGCACCACCACCATCTCAGCCATCGAGTATAAAGCTGCGTGGACTCGTACTGTCTTACGGGGAACAGCTGCCATCAAACATGCTTGATTGGTTGCTCTCAAACTCCGAGAGAAGCCTTCATGTTTTGGAGCTCTGGGACGAGCCAGGCCCCCGCATGAGAAACCTATTATCCAAGCACGGCGGGCATCTGCGAGCCCTACGTATGCCATGCTTCAATAAAGTGGCTGTAGAGATCGTGGATCTTTGCCCCAAACTTGCAGAGTTGGCATTAGTGATATCCCACAGTACCGCACTCATGCGATTGCACCATCTGCCGTCGTCCATTGAGCATTTTGCTGTTAGAAATATGACGAAGAGGTCGCTACATCGTCCGGTCATCAATGTCATTAACACGCTCCCGAACCTTCGGATTGTGACTTGTGACCAAGACTCGCGGCAACAAGCAGACTTCTCAGCATTGCAGAGAGTCTGCGATACCAGATCAGTGGATTTGAGGACTGATCATAGATATCTATGGCTGGTGGGTAGTTCTGTCATTTTCGTGATATAGTCATTGATTTCGGGGATGCAGGGCGATGACCCTGTTATACCTCGTTACTTTCCCCGTTTCAGATCTGTTTCGGATTCTCCCTCAATGCCTGATCAACGTTTATGCAGTGAATCTACTAGGTTGACTGGATGGGCATAGAATGGCGATATGCGGAGAGACACGGGTAATAAACACAAGATTATGAGGTTCTAGTTTGGTGAATAAGCGCTGTAACATACTCAGGTTTTGACTGCAGCTGTAAAGAATTGGATAACATTATGTTATCAGAATGGATGTAGAGTCGGTAGTAATTCTAAGCGTTAGGTTACAGTGTGTACGATCATGACCATTTAGTCGGATTTGAGCTGTAGTCCATGACCTTCTCGAGCCCTGCCTGATTGCATCTCATCTACAGTGTATCTGATGCACTGAACCGTACTCCATTGTGGTCGGTATCTAGAATCAAGCATCACTCGTAAGTACAGGCAGCCTGATCTCTGAATTATTACTGACCCGAGTATCTTCTGCGCTCTCGAATCATCAATGACGATGTCACGCATATATTCCAGAGTCGAGGGCTGCATATAGACAAGCTGACCCATCCATTCCGGATACAGCCTAAGTTTCGACCCGCGGAGCACATAAAATGGTAGCAGTGCATAGTAGCGGATGAATAACAAGAATTCCACAAAATGCGCGAGGATGTACACCAATAGAGGCGGTACTTCGTCGAACAACAGAGGACGAGACGAGTAGTACTGTCCCAAATATCAACACCGAACCCCACGAGTTGAGTAGCACGGAAGGTACCGACCTTGACGGCATTGCGTATGTCATTCAGTCTCCACGCAGGACCTTTCCCTGAAATTAAAAATGCTTGGCCGGCTGATTCTTCTGGGTTTCGACGCAAAGCATCTTCGTGCAAGAGATGCGCAGCAGCAACGTCCCATACACAGACATTCGTGGCGCTCCATACTTTATCAAATACTGGTACACGAGCCATGGTCAGAGTGCTTGCGAGAATACGGTCATTTGGCCCCATAATTGTACTTCAACATAGGCGATTTCAGCACTAATCACGGGGGATTACACAGCGACCTACCATCCTGGACGAATGATCCCAGTCTTGAGCCCGTTCCATCCGTTGGCACCAATGACCAGCTGTTCAGCAAGGAGCTTGGATCGCGTATAACAACTCTGTGAGCTCTGTGAAGGTTTCAAAGGTGAATCATCATCGCTAATAGTCACTTTGTGATACGGTGGGATTTTGTAATCGAGACCCAAACGAAGAAACTTTGAGCGGGGGATACAGGTGTCGGCGGTTGAGGTGTAGACAAGGATCGTATTTGGCATTTTTTTGGCAACTGACAGCACATTAGCTGTCCCTTGAACATTCACATTGTAAGATGTTTCCCATGTATAGGATGCTCGCTCCCAGAAACGTATGATAGCCGCAGTGTGGTAGATGACGGTAGGAAGGCCGCTTCCATCTGAAAATGGTTGCGTAAGACCGTCACGAACTGATTGCAGAGACGTCACGTCTGTTTTGATATAAGATACGGAGGGGTTTGAAGCAATATCCGGATGGGGGGGATGCAGGTCGAGGACTCGTATTTTGGTCTCACCCCGGAGAATGAGGAGACGAACAATATACCTGAATAGGCCACCAGAAGAATTATAAGTATCATATCTCCGTTGTGGTTGGCACTCTTACATTCCCAGAAAGCCTGACCCACCGATAACAACATAATTCTCCAAAGTCGGCTGAGAAGGTATCGCCTTGAGCATGTCGATGTCATGGTATGATACCTCCCCGAGCTGCACGTCTGATAAGACGGGCTGAGGGTTGGCCGCTGGGTGTGCGGCACGAAGTCTCCTGGATAATAAGATCAGAAATAAACAGACGAAGGTGCCAAGAACCCCGATGAGCATCATCATGTTAAGGTATATCAACTTGCTGCCAAAGTAATAGGTGCTCTTGATGCTTGAAGCAGTGTAATTGGAGCGCTACTTGAAACTAGTCTCGTCTCGACACTCGAACCTCGTTCTGTAACTTGAAACGCGCTTCAAACTTGGGCACAATACAGGGCTGTACCCTATGGCTGTACGGTGCTTTACCTCCGCTGGCTAACTCAGGCTGGTTGGGTTTGACCGACAAGTCGGCTCTCAATCACGAGACAATCCTGAGAAGAGTGATGACCCTGCTTTTCCCAATCGTCTACCGTTCGTTCTTTTCTCTCCGACACACTCTTTCTAGGATACCACCATGAGTTCTCCGCTACCCACAGCAGCTCCCAGTCTGCAGGAACTTGAAAGCACTCTTGGCGTCCTTTTCATTGGTTTCCTCGTGTGCATCATTTTATACGGTTTCACCTTCTTCCGTTTGTCTTCTTTTTATGCTGGTCATTCCAAGCAGACCTGACATTTGGTTTGCAGAGACCTATCTTTATTTTTCTCGATTTCCGAAAGACAATCTCTGGATCAAGCTGACGGTGAGTGTTGGAATCATTCGGAACCTGTTCATCTATTGATGCTCCAGGTGTTTGTAGACCGGCATTTTGTGGTGAGTGGATTTGGTTGACTGCTGTATTCACCGTTATCGTTTATTCGTGATCTCTCAGTGCCCTGGACACGACAACGTCCGCTCTCAGTAAGTCGCATGACCAAAATGGAACGCCACCCAGGCTCACCTCCCGCCGACATTATCAGTATCCCAAGCGTGAGTCTTTTGCCATTACTGGGCCTGATACAGTCGACTAATTAGGCTCCAGAGTGTATTATTATTTAATCGACCAATTCCTGTCACCTGTGGGACTGTTGGACGCTACTTCGTAAGTATTCTACCTGCCATTCTGCCATCATGAAACTGATAAATGCATCGCAGAACATTCTGTGTATGCGTTCATTGTATATTTCGTTGCTGTGTGGCTAATTGCTTTCTTTGCGATGAAGGCTGAGAATGGCCTAGCTGTGAGCATCATACGCCTACACGGTCCAGGCTTGATTAAAATATTAACCATCTGTTCCAGATTCTCGCAACTTTCATTGTCCAGGTGTAAGGCAATTATTGACACCGAATTCCTTCCTTTCGGACTGATTTTGAAATTATACTAGTTTCTACGCCGCACGCATTTACCAAAGTATGCATTAAAGCCCCGCACCCGATGTATTCCTTTTTGCTGACCAGCTTCCGGTAGTCGGCCCACCATCACGGCCATTGTTTGCGATTATAGTAAGTCAATCTTGCAGATTCTGCGTTCACCTGTAAATGAATTTGCAATAGTCGTTGACTGCGGTGATGGGATGCGGTAAGTTTCTGCGGATTCTGCATGTTCCCTGAATATTTTGACAATGGATCTTCAGGTTGGGGCATCGGTGAGTCCAAAATAGATCGGTGAATCACCTTAACTGACCGAGGTCGGCACGTAGTGATGACTGTGCAAATGTATGTCCATCATCTCCGATATTTAACTGGATGCACCTCAACGTCAGCGGCAATGTTCAGATTCCAACGGAAACGTCTGGCCGACTTAGGTACTCCTTGGATGGAAGTAGTAGCTGGCATCAGCCAAGGCTTTGTGACCCTTGCGGACATCATGATCGTAGGAGCACTGGCCCTTGGTCTGCGGCGCACTCGGAACCCAAGGATGAGGGCGTACGTCGCCTGGCAGTATAAATCCATGTTAGACATTGAATCTCAACCCACCTTCTAGACCCGAAGGATGGTTCGACAAGTTCGTGACTTACTTCATCAATCGCTTAGTTTGTGTCACTATCGTGCAAGTGGCGTATGTGTGTGTCGTACGTATCGGTCCATCTTCTCTGTGGCCGTCATTTTATATGGCCATTTTGTAGTTCTTGGCCATGCCATCAAAGCAGATTTGGATTCCTTTCCATCTTGTCGTTAGCAAGCGTACGTAACATGATGCTCCATCAATACGATATCTGACCATTTTATTTTTCAGTCTATGTTAATACTTTGTTGGCGATGTGAGCGGTTCCCATCTCACTCTAGTTGTGAGACCAACTAACTAATGATCTACATCGCAGGCTCAACTCCCGTGATGCCCTACAAGGCCGTGGCTTGAATGAAGAAGAAACCACCGTCCTCTCATCACACAAAACCAGCAATTGTTTAACTTCCAGCAGCGGTGTCACCAACAGTGCCCCCGTCCGATTCAACGTCACGGATACCAAGGTATGTTGTATTGCACAAGAGTACGATTGGGTTGTGACTGATCAAGGATGGTGCAACAGCTCCAGTCCCTCAATATTGAGGTCTCACAAACTGTCGATATGGAACGCCATGACTCTGGCAAAGCTGCTTATGGCGACGACCCTGATGGTAGATCGTTAGGTGATGACCAAGTGAGTATATTCACATTTGTCTCAGTATCACGTTTGGAACTCAATCTACGGAAGGACGCCCAGAAAGCCGTTGGCTTGATGCCCGAAACTGTCTAAGACGGCCGTGTCCTTTATATTACTGGCCAATGAATCCAATCTGTGGCTGAGGATACTTCTCACATTTACTTTTCGTTCATGCTTTTCGTGAACTATTAATATCACTCGATCACCCCCCCTTCACCGCTGTACGTTCACGGATCCATGGAAATTTTCATCTAGCTTTTGCTTTCGTGCTTTCTTTCCTGCCTTCATTGTTGATGATGTGTATCGCTGCGGAGCTCATTCGTATGCGGCACGGCGCTCGTGTAATAGAATTCAAATTAGAAGAAACCTATGTGTTGTTTGATCTGAATAGAACTCAGCGGGTACACAATGGTCTAGCAGAACCAGTTAATGGAGTACAACGACAATGACTGATGTTATAGTGTCTGCGTAAAATGGAACAACAGTCCGAATAAATATGCCAGAACTCTACAGCATACAGTTGATGCAAATGTGAGGGCTACCAAGCCCGTCACGGGTCCAACATAAAAAAACGAATGAACAGCCAGCGCGATCCCCAAATTCCCACATCCCTCAAGCAATACTCCACTTAGAAACAGCAGCTTGCACCAACCTCCCCATCTCTTCTCTCGCCTGCTTCTTCGCGCTATTCGTGATACCCTCCAGTGCGTCCAACGTCCCAGGCGACGTCTGTAACGGGTCAAATTCGAGTAAATGGCCGTCTTTTGTGGGAATCGTTACGAGGGCGGTCGTACTTGGGACGCGTGGTGTTGGGATGGCACGGGGTGTTGTCGTGTGGGATTTCGAGGGATGGGGGTTGGCAGATTGAGAAGAAGGAGGGAATATGCTTGATTGTGAGGTCGTTCGCTGTAACGCGTGTCCATTAGACATCGGCGCAGTTTGGAAAGAGAATGACGGATCTCGTCTGACAACGATACTCTTCGCCCTTTTCCTCCGCTCTCCCTCGGCTTTCTCTCCGTCCCCGTACTCATCACTGTCACTCTCCCCACCACCATCTGCGAACCACTCCAAGCCCAGCTCATACGGATTCGCGAGCGGACTTCCGTTGAGGCTCAGCATGCTCTCGTGCCGTCGTGGGACACGCGCAGTTGTCGGTAGGCCATTGGTATTGGTATTCGTGTTATTGGACCCCTTTGAAGGGAACCCTGGGGTCTTGGGGAGGTGAGGGTTGAAGGTTGCCGTTGAGGGCGGGCGGGTTGCGCGTATTGGTTTAGTATTTGGGGTGGGGTGGGGTTTGGAGGGGAATGCGGTGCGTGATGTTGTCATTGGACGGGTTGGTTTGGCAGGGCTTGGGGAGGCTGGGACGCGTCCCATTATCCGTGACTATAGACATAGAGTTTTAACGTGTGTTCGGATAGCGAATGACAGTGTGCTTACTGTCCCTGGTGTTCTATTAGATGCAAGGAGACGCGCCCGTTGGGCTGTCCCAGGCCCGGTTGACGAGCCCGGTTTTTTGTTCGGAGAGGCCATCCGAGCTGAACGAATAAATGAATAAGACGAGCCATCGCATGCATAATGCGGCGATAAGCGCACCATTTTTGAAACTCTTCGAACCCTCCGCCTCTGCTTCGACCGAAGCAACCCACTTTCGCTTTCTTGTGCTCTTATCAATCTCAATATCCCCAGCGCCCCCAGCCTCCCCACCCACGCCCATCCGCTCCCTCTGCAGACCTCTCAAAGCAGCCTGTACATCGCCATTATATTTCTCGCCGAACTCACGCATGGTGAGGGCTCGAACGAGCTTGGGGACGCGGGAGACCTGGCCTTCTTGGTGGATACGAAAGTTCTCGAGGGTATCTGATAGCCATGCTTCAAACTGACGGACTTTATGTTCAACTGGGTGATAATTCAGGATGATTAAAATGGGTGTTGAGAGCTGTGAGACATACCTTCGATGTCCAGGTTTGCTAATAGTTGTTTCTTTTCCTCCTTGGAGTATTTTCGCTTTGTGTCGGGTATTTCCATTGTGTATACCTCCAGTAGTATATGATGTCGCGGATCTGAGTGGATCCCGACGGTAATTCGGACGGAAAGATGAATAAAAGGCGGATGCGTTGTTTGTTGAAGGTCGAAAAGAACACGGTGTCCGTAAACGGCAGTTCAGGGGCCATCCCATTTCAGTCCTACCAGCTCGGCTTGAGTTCGTGGGCCGTTCTGGTTTCTTCAACTATAGATACGGGGTCACTGGCTAATATATGCAGATTAAAATACTTTTCTGAATTCTGAAATTTATTTAGTGATTTCCGTCTCAAGTTCCGCGGAAATGGAACGGCTTGAGAGCTCGACCCAAGCTGAACTGAGCTGAACTAAGCCAATTTTGGATTGCTCGCTGCCTTTTCTGAGTAGTTTCTCCGAAAATTATTGACCCAAGAGTCGTTCGACTCGGACACTGTCCTCAACCCCCTGCATCTTCCCACTCCGATGTCAGCCAGCAAAAAAGACATTTACATTGTAATTGGCGGGAGCGGCTTTTTGGGCAAGCACATCGTCCAGGGCCTCCTTGACCGTGGAGACTCCGTCTCGGTATTTGACATCGTACAGCGGTACCATGATGTGCCCTTTTATTCTGGCGACATCACAGAGGAAGGATCAGTCGCACAGGCGTTACAGAAGGTGCCTAATGAACCTACTCTGATAATACATATGAACATCTAATAATTGCGATTATAGAGCGGTGCAACTTGTATCATCCACACCGCGTCGCCACCTCACGGTCTCGACGCTGCCATATACTGGAAAGTGAACGTGGAGGGTACAAAGGCAATTGTAGCTGCTGCCCAATCAATTGGTGTGGCTAAATTGGTGTACACAAGCAGTTGCGGGGTCATATTCAATGGGGAAGACCACACTGACGTCGATGAGAGGATGCCATACCCTGCGGTGCCAATGGATGCTTACAATGAGAGCAAGGCCAAGGCCGAAACAATTGTTTTGGAAGCGAATGGAAAGCAGGGTCTGTTGACCGTTGCGTTACGACCGTCTGGCATCTTCGGGTCAGTGACTTGCCATCTAACATATATTGGGTTATGCGTCAAATATTGTGTCTTAGGCCTGGAGACCGTCAAGTCATGCACGGGATACACCAAGTCTATGAGCGCAATCAAACACACTTTCAAATTGGTGATAATCAGAACCTCTTTGATTGGACCTACGTCGGCAACGTCGCCTACGCGCACATCCTCGCTGCTGACAAGCTTGTGCCTTCTTCCACCGACGATTGGCAATCCGACACCCCCACCCTGAAAGAAGAAGAGCAAGACATTCTCTTCTACCCTCTTCCTTCTATCAGCCTCACCACTGGGTCGCACCGTGTACCGACATCCGAAGCGAGACCTCTGGGACCATATATCACTCGCCCAGCCGATGGAGACAAGATAGAAGCAGCGTTCAACAAACCTTATTCTCAATTCGTAACAGAAACATCACGCCCTGTCATCCGCTCTCGGTTCGACCAGTTCTCAGATGTAGCCCTTGCGCGTAGCAAAACAGCCCCTTTAGACGTAGCCGGTCAAGTATTCATCATCACCAACGGCGAACCTACCTATTTCTGGGACTTCATACGTGTTGTATTCCACCACCTGGACCTCTCCCGCGCACAAATGGGTTTACCTCCACGGAAGCAGAAGAGTCTCATCAAGTTCTCTCGCCCAGTGGCTATGGTGCTGGCTGGGCTTGCGGAATGGTGGGGACGGCTTGTGGGGAAGGAAGCTGCGTTTACGAAGTTCAGGGTTCAGTTTAGTTGTGTGGATCGGTACTATAATATTGAGAAGGCGAGGAGGGTTTTGGGGTATGAGCCGCAGGTGGGGCTGGAAGAGGGTATCAAGAGGATGTTTGAGGTTCGTCGTCTTTCTTAATTTTATTTCTGAGCGCGATATACTGAAGCCGTATTTCCTTCATTGTAGTGGTGGGATGAGCAAGTCAAAAATGAGAAGGCGTAAAATGACCCATGATCAGCCTCGTTCTGATCATATATATATAATCCATCCGCAGTTTTAATTACATTGGACGCTGTGCACTAGGATTTTGTCTGCATGATCTTCGCATCAAGCGTGGCAAGTGCAATATTCGCGGACCTCGAATTTACTCAGTCGGAAGAGGAAAGTGACGTTGTTCAGAGATTGGCCTCAACTCCCCATTCGACGATGACAACCAAAGGCTACTCATCATTACACCCCATTGCACCCTCTAGTCAGGATTACCATCTGCCGCCTCCCTCAAGGTCAACGTGTAGACTCTCGGTCATGTCCATTGGGACACTGTCGCCGATGCCTGGTAAACTTTTTGTGGCTGACTACGGTACTAGGCACATGCACTTCCAAGACTGGGCTTTCTTGATAGAGGGTTGTAATGGTAAATGTGCTGTTTGGGATTTGGGGCTAAGGAAGGTCCGTGCACATTTTTATGTCATGGAATTATTCCCCCCATTGACGTGTTCAATGCGCGGGAGCAGAATCTATCATACGACGACAAAACCAAGAAAATGATATCCACAATCTCAACCCGGTCGCCATATTCTGCAGTTGACATTCTCCATTCCAATCGTTACGATTTATCGGCTATCAATACGGTTATGCTCTCCCACTGCCATTTTGATCATGTCGGAGATTTCACCACATTTGAGCCATCTACAGCGTTGTACCTTGGTCCCATCTCGCATTCCGACAAGCCTATCTTGTCCGATATCGCACGGGCTCTGCAGGTTGACGAAGCAAAGCTCGCGAAACATCGCATTGAGTTCATGAGTGACGTCCATAAAGATCGTTGGATTGACGTCGGGTGTTTAAAAGGAGTGGATTACTGGGGAAATGGATCCTTCTACATTCTTTCGACGCCGGGTGTCAGCCGGTTTCAAGCAACTTGACTAAATGCTTTTGTTTATTTTGTTTGCGATTTTAGCACAATGAAGGCCACATCGCTGCTCTTGTCCGAACACAAACCTGTCCGGACGTCTTCCACTTATTGGCAGGCGACATAGCTCATCACATATCCCTGATCGATCCTGAGTCCCCCGCACGGATTGCAATGTATCCGAAGAAAGAGAACCCTCTAAATCTGGACGTGCATGAGAACACGAGGGAAGAGCTAGAAAGTACAGAATACGACCTCGGTGGGAGTGCTAAAATCATACAACTTGCTTTGGATAAATCTTTATTTGCGAGTAGGAACTTCGTATCGGACGATGTCGAAATTGGCGCGCATGGACAGTAAACCAAATATCAATGTTTGGCTCGCACACGATGCGACTCTCGGAGAATTTGTTGGGAAAGAGGGTTCGATGACAGTTTTGGATGGTGGGACGGACGAACTGCAGAGGTTGAAGGAGAGGGACAGAGGATAAGTGAGTGTGCCCAATGGACCAATTTCTTATAGGTATATAAAGCCGATGCGTGAAAGGCGAGAGGTGAGAGGCTGACCGGAGAATTTGAAGGCTGGCTTGAGTCGAGCATTGGAGCACGATGAACTAAGGATATAGGGTACTTGCTACGTCAAGCTGCACTGGCAGTGCATTACCGATGTGGCTACGAAATCCTATATGTATCAAGGTAAGTTACTCGACGAGAAGTTCTAACTGCGCAGCGTGACATTTGTCTCCTTCACGGTCACGGATCTTGACCAAAAGTGACGACGAACGTTTGAGTCTGTAAAGGTGAAAAACCAATGAGCATGAAGATCCTTCACAAAGATATGGATGAACGATTACCTTGATGCCTGGTGTTTAAGTTCAAAGAGCCGTGCAACGGGAATGGCGCCGATAGTGAACCCACTTCCCCTGGAGAGCGAGAAGTTCCCACTTGTGATGTAGCCGATGATTGAATCTTGCGAGGGTTTCAGACCACAGAGCTGTAAATTTCAGAGTAAGAAAGCTAACGGTAGAACAGCTGACTGCAACATAGCTCACCTCCACCTCGTCCACACTTTCTCGGTCTAAAAGCGCAGTACCAGGCTTCTTCGTTCGGTCAAAAACATTAGCCCACCTCCTCACCTCAGCATCATTTATACTGTATATGGCCGCAAGATCATCAGGGGCACCACGTCCGCACATTGTGAGCTGGACCATCACCAGCGCACCCTTCCACAAATCATCCGGGCGAATTTTACTCTCTAATGGATCTTGAGTTCGTTTCGTCCGTAACTTGTTCATCTCTGCTAGGAGTCCCGCACCATGATTGAACATGTTCGAAACGTTTTCGAGGATAGCTGGTACGCCAAGGCCCCGCAGCAGCCATGGTCGTACTGTCTTCACTACCGCCATCGAAGGACTGTCCTCCCTCTGCGTTGGCAGCAGATCACCGTCATCTTGGATCATGGCAGTATTTAGGCCCAAAACAACCTCCCAATCAGGCTTCCACGGGCTCCTTGTTCCCAACTTCTCAAAATTTGCCCTCTTAGCGGGCGGCTTCCGCTCCCACCTCCCCTTGTCCTCTTGTCCTCTCTTATCTGCGTAAGATGTATACGCGCCTGTGAACGGATAGTCGCGTGGGAAGTATGCAGAACCCGTTTCGAATGATTGGGTTTGACGCTCGCGTTGACCACCTACACGAGTACCTGTATATGTTAACGAGGAGAAAAAGGGCATGGACCAGCCAGATGGGACTACAAGGGTCCAGCCGTGAATAGATTGAGAAGTTGAACTTGCTGTTGATGTTTCAAGTGAACTTTGGATTAAGAGGACTGGAACACGGTCGTCCTGACGGCGTGGAGGCAGAGGTGTACCAGGGATAAGGTTCTGAAAATGGGATCAACAGCTGATTGCAAAGCATCAAAGAGATGATTACACGTGACCGGCGTTCATCCAGATCTTTCTTCTTAAATCGTGGGTTTTGTAAAGATTTCCTGATGCCTTCTTCCCATAGCTCGCTCTGTGCAAGTGTGGAGGTTGGAAATGTCGCTACTGGAGATGGCATACTTGGTAACCCAGATCTGTCTATTTTAGGCTTGGCGTTCTTTGGAGGAAATCTGAATGGGATGCGTCAGTTTGTTGGGGGGAAAAGGATGAACTGCGGATGATCACTTCAGTCGTGGATCATGGACTTTGAAACCGATAACCATGTCGCGCGGGAATGATCCTGATGTCTGTACATTTGTCAAGGAAGACCAGAACTGTGGCCACCATACCCATCAGTATGCTGTCTGTTTCACACATGTCCGTAATCCACATACTTTCTTGAACTCTTCCCGCTTGTCTTCTCCAACCGGAGTTAAGGCACCTTTAAGGACCTGACTAGACTTCGGACCCATGATCTCAAACACGTTGACTTGCTCTCGGAGATCGGCGATCTCAACCTCGGTCCGGGGAGATTGCGTTGTGCTAGAAGACTGCTTGATTGCATCCAGAGTAACAGAAGCGGAAATCTGTAGCGCAGAGAAAACCTCGCTGAATGCAACTGGATGCGAGCGGATCCATACTGTCCGAACATCGGGCTCGGATGGTCCAGCTTTGCTTTTGCCCTTGCTTTTAGGTTTATTTTTCTGACTAGACTTCGATAGTTTAGCAGTGGCGCTTAGTCCTTCGGTGGATTCAGGGTTAGCGATCGGTTGTGCGGGCTTCCATATGACCATGATTGGCGCTACAAGGTCAAACGGATATGACCCAGGCTTGTATATGTGTGTATTCAGAATTCGGGCACCAGTCAAGAATCTGAGGTTTGATATGTTACGTTTTATCAAAAAATAAAAGATAACAAGACCTTGCCTCTTCGCGCCAGGACCTTGGCCCTGAGGGTCACAGCAAATTTCTAGCAGATTTTTGAGAATGTTCTCTGAGCCCTTCAACTCGATTAGGGAGTAGTATGATGCGTCGTGCAAAATAGATCCATGAACCGAAGCTCGATGAGACGGACGAAAAGATTTCTCGGTAGGATGAATTGCCTGAGATCCAATGAGAAACTTTATGTTGCTACAATGGCGCTGTAAGTCTTACCAGTCTGTAGCCCCACATGTTTTCCATCTTCATACGCTTTGCGTGCCATATATGAGTTTCAAGCCAAGTTTTGTCCCCTGATAATATTATACATTCATCTCTTAACATGCGGTTGGGAGAGTGACTTACGCTGCCGCTTGAGTAAAGCGTCCGTGCGTTTGATTCTATTAGCCTTGCCGCGCTTGGGTAGCGCGCGTCCAAGAGCCTTGCGACGTACAGGGTCCATCTTGGTTTTACATTTAATAATCCACGTCGGATAATGCACACAAAACACTGTGGACTCACTTCCGCCCGAGCTCTTTCGCGTAAGCGGAGAGGCACACGCCGGACATCGTGGCTTGCTGCCCTACGGCGGAGATGTCGAGGCAAAGTTTGCCACGCTCTCTGTCCTGAGCCTCCACTGGGACGTCGAATGTCAGGAAGTAAACACCCTCGTAGTGGATAAGCGGATGTTACCTCACGTTCTCTAGTGCATTCTGCATCGCATTGATTTCAAATGACCGGGCCTAATCACGGAGCAGAGTTAAGCACCACGCTGAAAGAACCAGCAAGGGATCAGGTACCTCGGCGAACTTTTCAACATCAATTGTACTAGGCAGTCCTTTCATACCTGCAGGGTCAAGCGTTACTTTGCGTGACATTAAGATAAACCAAACACTCACTGTCAACGAAAGTTACGGTCCGTGAAGGACCTGCGATTGCATTTTCGGGCGCGGAGCGTGGAGTAGTAGACTGCACCTCGATGGTGCGAGCCACGGCCATTTTCTGCTTCTTCCTTTCACGGGCTGTGGATTCTTCGTCATTCTTGCGCTTTGGCGCCATTTCAATCCGAAGAGGTGGCTAAGGTCACAAGAACAGTGAAGAGCTCGATCGACGATTCGAAGTACCCTGTCCTCAAGGCCCAATCTCAAGTTTTCTGGGACGCTTTGTCGGGTTGGGGTGTGTGATCCAATATGAAGAAGCCGATGATGAACAAGTATATTCAGATTCGCGTGATGTGAGGTGAACTGTATATATGTATGTATGTAGTTGAAAAGAAGTTCGGTGACAGCCACACATCACTTTCGTCCACAAGTGGTGACAACCGACGAAATCACCACCATGGCCTCGCTATGCCGCCTATCAGCAGCGCGTAGAACAGCGTTGCAATCTCGCTCGTTATCAACAACACGAGTGCTTCGGGAGGAGGTAACTGCGACAGCAACACCGAACGTCGGAACAATACCCGTTCAAAAGAAGCCTGTTGGCGGATTTCGTGGAGGGTCCGTCTCTAGATCTCATGAGGAAATATCACAGCTTACCTTGATTCTTGAAATTTACAGAATCGTCGGTTTTCTGTTTGGGTTCTCGCTAGCATCATCATTCGCTGCCTACCATCTATTAGACGAGTATAAACAAGCCTCTGCGGCTTTGCAGGCAAGTGTAGAGGAGCTTCAAATCAGCACCGAGAAGGTATTCATCTAATTAATTGCTTATGACTCTGATGGTATGCTGAGATATACATTCAGGTGTCTGCCCATGTCAGAAGGATCGAGGCGGTTGAGAAAGACTTGAAAGCATTAGCGGATAGCTCTGCTGGAAAAGAGGATCTCTCAAAAGTCCGAGCAGAAATAAAGCGACTGTATGATGGTCTACACGTTGGTTAGTAACTTCGGGACACTAACAGCCAATTCGAACTGATCGGACCTTCTCGATTACATAGAATTCCTCGACCTCCGATCACACGTATGGGGTATTCGTGAGTGCCGTACATTTTCAATATACGCACCATCAAGTCTGATTCGCTATTTGATAGAACAAGATCTTCATTCCCTGTCGAAGAAGGAGGGTACTTCGGTTCGCGTTGTTTAAATTCAAGTAGACGGAAGGTGAATAAGTCGGACATGCATTGAATGGAGTCACCAACTCATACGTATCTAAGCTACCAGCTGGGTTGTTTTGCGCGATTTTACAGGTTATTATTTGTGAAGGCAGCGAGTGGGTGGCGGTGCCAACAATAGGTGCTGGATGTTTGGCAGAAACTAATAGACTTGCACAAGAAGTACAATATATCACGCACGGCACGGCCATGGGTATTTTTTTCCCATCTTGGCTTCATTTTCTTGGAGGTTTCCCTCCCTGCTGCGAATCACACCATTCGTCCTCCACAGTAAAAACCCAACAGTTTATCTACGCCCTACCATCCTATCACCACGCAAGAAAGCGAGCTGATCACACAAGGCTTACCGTTTAGTTCAACGTTTGTTCGTCTCTATTATATCATCTCTTTTCCTTCAAGGTATCATCACGGTCTGCGTAACTGCCGACGGATCACTCGAAATGTGCATGTCATTGCCCAAAATACGTTTATCATCACGGCCGATTCTTGGATAACACAAACCTTTGCGCTCCCTTGAACTTCGGATGCGAGACGAGCGCTTTGTCGGCTTTGGAATATATCCAGGACATTGTTGCCTTGGTAAATGATCGGACTGCCACGATGCGTCAGTAATTCGGATGCTACCCCGATATCTCGAAAACGCTTTGATCGGATCCTTACTTCTTTAGAGTTGTCCTGGGGATTAAGGCTGTCCAGCTGTATTTTTTCTTCGCGTGAATCCGACGGCGGGCATTCGTACGCGTGGATCCAGCAACTGATGATGGTCCGTCATGTTTCCTTGTGCTGTCATCAAGTCATCTTTGGCATTCTTTTGCTTCGTTTTATGTAACAACAATGTTTGGATAAATCGGGCAGTTGGTGACCCAAACTGATCCGTTTATATTTAGACGGAAAGAAGAGTAGCGCTGAACTTCGCCCACTGACATCGCAAGGAGGTTGAAATGAGGACAAGTTTGCATACAGGATACCACACCTACTTACAGTAGTTCAGTCGTGAATTGTTATCGTGATACTTAATATTTATGAGTTAAACGCTGCGGGTGGCGGTGCCGGCGGTAGGCGCCTATTTGGGCGGAAGTAGGGTGCGGCTTGCTTTTTTTTATCTTTGAAATTCAATAATGTGTCATCGAAATAATGGCAGGCACAAGTCCCCGTTCGTATTACCGTTTCTTGGCCGCCGTTCGTTAACGTTCCAACTTCCAAGGGTTCTTTTTCTTGTTCTTGTCTGTACCCCTCGCTCCTTCCCCTCCTTACTGAGCCATGCAGTTTAACTTCCTCTTAATAACCCTTCTTTTTGCATTGTCTGCTGCAGCCTTGACTTCGGATTCCGAGAGTTTCGACGATGGCAGTGTCGAAATCACTCCCGCTATAGAAGCTGATGCTCAGTCAACGCCTAGGCGGAGTACTAACTCTACTCGCAGGAGGAGACATTGTGCTTATTCCCTGCATATTTTATTCTCAGCTTTTACTTGCATAACCATTTTATTTTACAGTGAACCCCCGTGTAGCCTCCGTCAACACTGGCACTCCTGTTGCCTCTGGCCCCTGCGATCCTGTCTCAACGTAACGCAGTGAACTCCCCATCCCAGTTTGCTGCTCATTATATTCTGTTTATTCCAGTAAAGGAGTTATCAAAGTTCACGCAACCGCCGATGGATCGCTCCAGGGCTATATCAGCCGAAATTTCAGTCCATTAAACCTTTACACTCTCACGACCAATTTGCCTGATGCTCTGATGTTTTTGCTACCTACGAATCCGACTCAGCATTTCAATACCGCAATGGATATTTCCACCATCGCTGGGCCATCTGCGGTTGGTCCATTGCTAGGCGCAGTTGGCTCTAGTGAATTTGGGAAAAACCAGTCTGGGTTTTCATACTTGGCAGGCGTTACGCACAGTTTGTTTATTTCATTCGACCGATCGTCCACATACTAATATTGTTTGGTTAGCTGATGCCGGTATGCCGCCCTCTGCGATCGCTGCCACTAGTTTGCAAGCCCTTGGTCACAATATGCCAAGCGAGAGTCAAATTTGGACCATGAAATGCTCGCTTGGCATATTTGCGCAATGGATTAACCCATCTGCCAGTCAGTTTTTGTTCTTCTCGAACTAAGCCCTGCTTTCAATGCATCTTTTCCGTGATTTCTTTTGGCAGGTCGAGCTCCCACGAGTATCTTCTATGACCCTGCTGCGAATTTTCTGGGCTTGACAGGTGACTTGACTTCATTGGACGCCGCATATCCCAAGGATGGCGTGATCGCTGTGGTGAGCGATATCTGGTTTTTTTTTTGCTCGAGTACTAAGTGTTTGGAAGTCATTCACCTTCGTTCCTGCATAAGTTGGCGGTATCTCGATCGCATCTCCTCATCTAAGACTTTGCAGCATTCGTAGAGGATATCGGACCTTAATGCAACCATAGTTTGAACGCTACTCTTTAATTTGGACTCTCGGGGCTCTTTCTTGTCTTCGTCAGATACTTACTTTCATTATCCCCTTCATTCGTTAGAAATTCTACTTTCGTTTTTCGCGTTTATCTGCCCGAGCCATTGGACAGGGTATAATCTTGATATTAATGGACAGAGCTTGTAGTCCACCTGTGTTGTATAAACCAACTTGCCACCATGAACTGTTCCAGCTTTTCGCTTGTTCCGAGTCTGAAACAAGGCGTGAGCAATGGCAGACAAGTGGCCTTTTTCATGGGTTGGATTAGTTGGCTTGGTACGCTGCGGGTTTTTAGCGTAGGGATCTGGGCCGTATACGAACCTGTTCAGTTGAAACCCCTCCAGGGCGGTGATCAATTTCACACGTTCTACGATGCCCTTCCAGTCGTCAATATTGTCTGTGGGGGCAAAAGCGAGTGGGATGTTCCCTTCTTTCGCGAGGGAGCTGAAGCCACACCCCCAACCTATCTCGGCTTGTTCAGCTGGGTTGCTATGCTCCCACCACTGGTGTTATGGATCATTGGCAACTGGCATAAAGCGCCTGGTTGATTGAAGTTGGTCAGGGCTATCGGGGTGGCTGTTAGTACAGCCATGCCTCTCACCATTGATACCAAAGCGCAGTATAGAGAAGCCGTGAAAGGTCGTTTGCCAGAGAGTTGGGGTCGTTATGCGTTTAGCTTGATCACGGCCACGAGCTGCCTCATCCTAGGGATCTTGTCGGCCATTCTCCTGATCGTAGCTGCCGTTGATTTACAGCTATCATGGTTCATCGTCCTCATTTACATTGCATTTTCGCTTTTCTGGACAAGTGGCAGCCTTGTTTTCCAGACACCACACGACGAGGGGTATTCTCCTACCAATTTGCGAACTGCTTTGGCCGGGACGGCCATGGGATGTTTCATGGGTGTTGGTATTGCCATGCCAGCATTAATGTTGATGCGAGCATCACCCGCCAGGGTCTAGCGTCGGGTCATACCTAAGTTCATTGCGAATCAGTACATCTCTGGCGCAAATTTATTGCTATATTCCCGTGACCGCTTTGACGGCCTAGAACTGCTAGAGATGGAAAGGACAAGTGTGGAATGAGTGAGAGTCATGGTGGAGAAGAGGAGTTACACCAAAATCGTCATTCCAAACTTGTGGGTAATATCACCATTCATTGTCACATATCTTGGAAGCAAGAGTCGCTTACATAGGATGCGTCTCCTTGCGGCCTATCGTATGCAGCTGGGTTGGCACGCCGCACCACTACCAAGACAGTTCAGACAGACAGTTCAGACAAGAACGAGCATATAAGGCTCCACGAGGTTAACCGGTTCTGATACGGCAATTCCATTCTACTAATTGACGATCCTTTTGCCGGTCGTCAAGATCCTCTGTTTCTAATTCCCGCCAGCTATTTGCCATTTAAATTATGCCTCTTCCATTCATTCTTTTGTATTTTATTTGTATTTAGAAATAGACAAGTAAAGTAGAACATTTGCGTTATGTATGACATGTGGCACTGCCACACTGGTGACATTCATGCAAGATCAAGAGGAATATCCAACAAGTCCTTTTGGCAATAGTCGTGTCCACTTATAATTGAAATGACCATCCCTTCCTGCCGGCACTTGCGAAGACGATTCAAATTCTCCGCATCAACAGACCAGTCCTCAGACACTGACATCTTAAATTGCAACCTTTTGAGACGAGCCCCACCAGAGCCATCTTCCTTCACAATCCACCATCTTGACTCAATCATACTTGTGGAGGAACTGCAGGGTATGGGGAGGCTACTGATCTCAAGGGCCTCCAAGGCCGGGACTAACACATCAGTGTTTGGGCAGCAAGTAAGGAGGTGAAGAAGGTCAGCCATGACCCAAGGGTAACTCGGCCCTTGCAAGTGTAGTTCTTCGAGCGCAGGTGTAGCTTGGAGGAAGTGTGCAATATGAGTAGAGTCCTCATATTCATCAAGACCGTCTTCTATCTCCAGTTTGCGTAAAGTACACGAGGATAGCAGCGACATGAAGGGTTGCCATAAATACCATCTCGTATTGCTCATCTGCCACTTGTCCTGGTATCTTATTCAAAGGGTGGAGATGGTTGGGAGATGGAGATGATTGAATATGTTATTGGGACGAATGCTCAAGATGCAGAAGAAACGCAGGTGTGAAAGAGTGAGGATGGAGATATTATGAGGGAGGACAGAGCCCGAATTATTCGATTTATGCATGGTGCATTTGACCAGGTTTGGCATGAATTTCAGTGTGTATAGGCAGTCAGTACTGCAGCTGACTTCGGCCTCAAGCTCTGTCAGTTGGGACCATGGGACTTTTAGGCGGGTACGAGAGATCCAAGAATCCAAAGAGAGGGTATGCAAACGCGGTGCAACCTCGAAAATATTGACAAACCCTGTTGGACTCCGTATCTGAAGCGATTCAAGCAAGGGAAGCTTGTGCCTGATCGAGCTGAGACACGACGCAGGCGTACGATAGAAGTTCATGTCAAGATGTTGCCATCGATCGCAATATTGAACAAGCACCACAATCACTGACTCTATCTCCCCGACATTACGATATGTAGAATTCAAACGGATGGTTAACGATGCGCTGTTTGCCCGGGACATCCAGAGCTTCGCCATTTTACTCGAAGACCAGTAATCGGTTACTGTAATGGATGACCACAATTCCTGTGTTGACAGTGCTACTTGCCGCCACCCTCTGCAGACTTGGCCAACAAGTAAAGGTGATTGCATGGGATCAAAACTGGAGATATCATAGTTCATGCAGAACATGAATATCTCAGCCAATATTTCCGCAGGTAGTCGGCGAATGGGGGCGAGGATAGTATTTTGCTCAGTGATAAATTCGTGCAGTAGCTCACGTTTCCGACGGAGTTTATCTAGTAGCATCTGAACATGAGAAATGTCGTCATCAAGTTGGTGGACAATGGGGGTAGCAAGTCGGAGTGCCTCTCGTAGACGGATTGCTTCTGTTGCATTAGGCGCTTGAATGGTACGGAGCAAATGAGGGGCCAGAGAGGGTGGTATGGTCTTATGGGAATGTACAGGAGTGTTGCAAGTTTTGCATCTCAATTGCAAGTTGCCAGGTTGGTCCGAAGTCTGGAAGATCGAATCTTGAATATTGCCCATTGAAAAGATGGAAAGGTGTAACTCACTACGGTGTCCATGTTGTCCACCCTTGAATTCAATACCTGCAACTTGTAGACAGTTTTGCTTCAGAGATTTTATGAAATGACTCAGATGTAGAAACAAGTAACATCCCCAACTCTTAAGAGGGTTCTGTCTTGGTTCTGTCGACGCGAAACGTTAACGTCGTTGTTTTCACTCCCGGTTTCTCACGGTTTCATCCATATACTGAAAGTACAACTTATAGTAATCGCCCCTATGACACCGCACAACAATCGTCACTAACCAGAACCATCCTCCACTATTCTTGAACACTGGTCAGCTTCGTTATGCTTGATTGCAGATCGGCATCGATGTTGGTCCAGATGAGATGCCCCAGGCTGCATATCGTCCCCCATCAACTTTTTTTCCCATAACGGATACCAGGGGCCATTAGACTCCGATACTGTACCATCTCGACTGCAACATCGCTGGCTTATCTTTGTCGTTGAGAGTATCGGCGGTGGAACGATAGAAAGACACGAGTTTAGCTGTGTTCACTTGCGGGTCTTTTATGGTTCCCAGAAGGACCGCACGGAATACGCGACATGCCATTACGCTCGCTAGCGCAAAGTATGCCGACCCGGCCATAGAGTGTAACTCCGTAGGAATGCTCGAGGAAAAAATGAGAGCTGTCGAGATGATAGCAACCCCTATGGTCACACTAATATGAGGGTTAGACCATGCCAGGTCTGCATCGTTACACAGGAGATACTGACCAATAATAAACTTGACCGCTCTGCAATAAAGCCTTGGACAATTGGTGTAGGCCCTCACCCGTGAAGAATAATCTGGCACGTGCGCCCCAGGTACAGCTCACCATCGCGGAAAAGACCATGCGATATGAAATAGCAAGGAAAACGAGGGTGTCGTTCACTGCGGTCAGAACAATCGGTACAGTAACGTATTTGTGGGGAGGGCCTACCATACAGCGCCGTGTGTATGGTATATGATCTCCTAAACGGTTGTCACACTCGAAGTCTCTGTATGACAGACAACAAAATGACTCACTGCCCGTTATCCCTAACATTATGAGAATACTTGTACCCGCAATGCCCAGCCATAAAATGCCGAAGAAGGCGGTGATAATTCTCGAACGGCTGTAGACAGCTCTTACACGGAGGAAAAACAGCAGCGAGGTAGCCGATCCGCCGATCGCGAAGAATATGCCTTCAATATATTTGAGCAATGCGCAGTTATCTATTAAAATGACTTGAAAACCACGTCAGTGAGTCGACCATCCCAATTCATGACAACTTTTTACTTCTATGCATGGCTGTTGTGAAACAAGAACCGAACATCCCAAATCTAGTTCATATTGATAAGTCAGAAATCGCGAAGTTGGACGAGTAGACAAATCTTCATGGACCTTGATACAAAATAAGCGGTAGTTGGTAGACCAAATCTATGTTTGCAGATAATTTGGTATTCCTCCGGGGTTGCCATAAGCCAATCCCATGTGAAAGCCTGTCAGTATACGAAATAAGTCGGTCGCTGCTCACCATGGAACCGAACTCACTGCGAGTTTAGCGACATACACATAGCACATTGCCTGATGTATATTGGGAACGTCTGGTGCCAAAAATGCCAAAGGCGTGTGGGGGTTCAAGATGGCATCCGGAGGTATGGTGCTATTGCTGGTCATCTCGAGTGCGCAGCTGAGGAACAAGAGGGATAGGAGGCCTTCGCCAACCGGCAAGCCATCTGGCTTTGGCCACAAATAGTGAAGTGTACATGCGGGTTTGACAGCTCCATATGTCAAGATTGCCCGACACCGCCACCATTGTCACGCGAAGGCCCCAGTCACCGAAGCCCAAATGTGGCCGGTTATAATTAAGGAGGCTTTCGTTTACATATGCAGCCAAAACCGTCAGGCCGAGCGGACTTCGAAATGAAACCCACGGCAAAAAAAGAAATGATGTAAGCATTAGCAACTAAGACATAAGTTCGATTCTCGGTGCTCACATTACGCTCCGAAAAAATGCTATTTGTCTACCGGATAATTTATTGTAAGAGTATGTTGCAAATAACAAGGACTGAGAGTGGTTCAAACTTGATAATTAATATATATCAGGAATTATATCAAATATACTCCTAGGGCCATCGGAAAAAAATACAAATTAACATGAAATGTAAGATAAAATTATTCTTGATAATGTGTGGCAAGAATATGTACGCTTGTGACCATACGAGAACATTAAGTCCGCTCGGCCTGACAGTTTTGGCGAAAGCCTTAAGTTATACACGGATCCTTAACCCCAACCTTGAATTCCCCTATTACTTAGTTTCTACACTTCAGCACAATGGAATCCTCTCCCCCTGAAATTTGCCACAAAATATTCACCGAAGCCTGTTTGGACGATGGTTCCACAGCGCGATCCCTTTCGCTTGTCTCAAAATACATCCATGAGGCCTCTAATCCGACCAGATTCCAGAACATAGCTCTTCGGGGCTATAAGCAGATCACGGCATTTGCTGGCATCTTGGAACGGACACCTCCGCATTTGCGACGTGTTTGTCATCTTTTCATATCCACTTGCAGTCCACCGTCGACAGACCTGAGCGGTGTACCCGCAATGGTGGGCGCCCCTTGGCGGGAGAACGACTTGTATAGCAGAAATATATTTGAACAGGAACGGTCGTTCCAACAGGACAGGAGTACATCTGCAGCAATCGAACGTATCCTGCTGCTTATTGCACCAACCATCGAAACGCTCGCATTATTCTTTACGTACGAGTGGTGCAGCGTACTCCTTTCTCTTTCTCTGCCAAACCTCACCGAGTTAACCATCCGTGGGTCATATTTAATACCCGAAACAAAGGATGCCCCTCTCGTATTGTTTCCATCTCTTCGATATCTCCACATCGGAGAGCGTCAGCACTTATCTGCTGGACTCATGCAGTACATTTCCAAGGCGGCTCCGTCCCTCTCTCACTTTCGCTTTACTGGATGTCGCAGTGTGGATGACTCGGACCTGGGGGCAATTTTGCCCACAGTCGCAAAAATATTGATTCAGTTGTGCTCGCCTCAACAACCCGCCAGGTGTGCCACTTCTTACTTTCGCGAACTGGATTATGTACGGCAATTTGGGAGGCACATTCTGGAACAAAGCGATGGCCGAATCATGGTGCTAACGGATACCTCTGGACGAGAAGGCGAGGAGAAAGTATTACAGCAATGGTTGGAGAGAGCCAATGGTGGTCAGGGATGTTGGACTGAAGGTGGAATGACTGAACCCATCCAACTTGAAGATAATCCTTTTTTTGCTACGATTTAAGCAATGCACTCTTCTGTTTGTGCCAAGATTTTGATACAAAATCATGCAACATAGTATGTACTTATGCAAATACCTACGCTTGAACTAGAACTAGCTTCCCCAAACGCTCCGATTAAATTCATATGGATAGCTTGTGGCTGGTTGCGGAAGCTGAGAGGCAGACCTTGATATCGCAAGTCTGATGCCGACTGCTATCAGTACCCCAACACTCTTCCCCGCACTGACTCCAGAATACATCCTATCCTTCCAATTCTCGTCATGGTTCCCCAAATTCTCCCACCGCAGCATTCAATCAACAACAATCCGACCATTAAGCAAGGAGTTCTGCGAATATCTGAACTCAGACGGAGTGGTGGTCCCTGAAGGCTCTGAAGACTTGTTTGTACTGATCCCCTCATTGTTGTATGGAACAAGCGTCGTGAACCGACTTTATTAGACCAGCCGAAAGTACTCTCTCTGACGAAGACGACGATGACGATGAAGACGCCGAGGAGGGCCAACATTATAATTTCCCCGACCTCGATGTTCGGATCAGACAAGTTATCAGCGAGTACGGCTCTGTATTCCCAAAGCTTAACTTCTCTTCTCCAAAGGTACGTTTCTATATCATTCATTACAATGATCGCTCCATTGAAACTTCCGATGCCCATAGGATGCGTCTTGGATATTACCTGCATCTTCACCATTAAAGTGTACATGTCCCGCGGACGTATATCTTCTCCTCAAATCCTCCGACTTTGTAACCCATGATCTCAGCAAAGATAGTATCTTTGAAGGCTGCGAACCTTTACCTTCAAACTCAAGTCCTCCCTACGAGCTCGAGCTTGTCCTGCGAAAGTGGTATTCTGTCGATCGCAGCAGAGAGTTCAGATGTTTTGTCCGACAGGATGTACTTCTAGGTATTATTCTCCAGTCCTTTTGGTAAAGGGGATAGTTGACACTGTCCCAGGTATTTCGCAGCGAGATTTCAATTACTATGACTTCTTGAATGAGCCAGCTACTCGTGGGCAGATCGTCACGGCAGTGACACAATTCTGGCAAACAAATATCAAAGGGAAATGGGAATCCAGGGGGGACTGTAAGTTATCCTTCATAACCTGCAAACCCGCGTCGTTCGCCAAACTGACGCTGATCAGATACATTCGATATCCTCCTTACACGAGACCTATCTCGCGGCCACATAGTCGATTTTAATCCTTACGCCCCACGTACAGACCCACTCCTCTTCACGTACGAAGAACTTTTGACCTTATTAACAAACGACCGATCATCAACCCCACTACTAAAAGTAATCGATTCGCGGAGTCATCCCGCTGCAACTCGTAATACCCCTGCAAATCAGCACAATATGGTTCCGTTCGAAGCTCTTGCTTTGAGTAGCGGCAGAGATATCGAGCAGTTTAGTGATTTGTGGCAGGAAGAAATACAGAAGTCAGTGGTGGATGAATAAAAGTGCTTGCTCATAGGATATGGCTTTCAGGCAATCAGAGTCTATTTGTTATAATTTTGTAACGAAAAGTAAGACTCATTTCCTATATACAAAGGATTGAAGTCGTCAATTGAATGAGGTTAGTCTGTCAAGGCCTTTCTAGTAACCCCGAATCCGACATATCAAGAGAACGGTATCATGACAATCAAACGTGCACGCTACATATTACTTGTCAATCTCAATACCAGAATCGCTAGCACAGCTATCCGGGAAGACAGGGCGCACGGCAGCAAGACCATAGGCATTCTTGTAGAAGACCACGGAACCTTCATCCTCGACAAACTGAAAGACAGCTTATAAGCAATTTGGCACAAATAGGCAATTAGAAGAAAAAGACTACCTTGCACTGCCTCATAACCCTGTAGACCTGAGCCCACCCAGCAGCGCCACCATCGAGCTTGATACCAGAGCGGAGAAGCTTCTGGCGCAGGGCATCGCTAGCTTCCCATGCATTGTAATGCGGGATCTTGCTGGAGACGTGGTGCAAGACGTGAGTTTCACAGATACCATGGGTGATTGTCGCACCCAACCACGCCCCGATGCTACCCAAATCACCGAGGAGCTTACGGTCAAGCGTCGAGAGGGCACCACGGGGGAAGGTGAACTCAGGGGCACGGTAATGAGGAAGGACGGGGTCGGTATGTTGGAGGAATGTAATCAGGACCAGCCAGTGATTGACCCTGAATGACAAACTTAGGCACATAGTATATGGCCGAGTCAGGAGAGAGCATACCACAGATAAGGCACGAGGTAGAGACGGAAAACCTCGGCGAAGCCTCTGTAGTAAGACCATGTGATGATAGCAGCAAGCCAAAGAACAACGCCAATGTCGGAGAGGATAATCTGATAGTACTGATGAGGTGCGAACATAACTGCCGTGGGTTTGAAGTCTGTGCAAAACGTCAGTCAACGGCGTTAAAATATTTAGGATCACGTACGACTAGTGCCCTTGGGATACCGCCGTTGTCCAGATGCGTTTCTAATGATATACGAAGGCCATCCAGCCAGCTGGATATTAAATTAGTCCCCCAAAACCCAACACTCGTCCAAAGAAAAAAGGACCAACCAAATAGCCCATGGAAAGCAAAGTGGCACCAATGGGGGAGTCGCCAAGTGCATCCCAGAGTTCCTCCTTGACGTCATTCGTAACGCTGCGGCCCACTGGATCTTCCTTGGCCGGGTCCAGAGGGGGCAGACCCACCTGCGAACGCGTCTTGGGAACAAATACTTGATCTTGCATCATATGGCCAGTCGAAGCGTGATGTTTGGCATGGGTGATACGCCAAGAATGAAAAGGAACGCCAAGACTACAAAATGAAATTCATAACGCGTGGCAACAAAGGCGATGCCAACTGGTAACTTACGCGGAGTGGAGGACCCATCCAACAGAATTGTTGATAAACTTGGACTCAGAAAAAGCTTGATGGCCACACTCATGAGCGATTACCCATAGCCCCGTGCAGAAGAGCCCAGCGACGAAGCCATACAGTGCCCAGATGGCGAGACGGGCCGCCGTATACAGGTACGGGCTGGGCAGGCTCAGATGCTCAGGAGTGATGAAGGTATCGACAAACGTCGCTGCTTTATATGCGCATGCGACGCCAATCAAATCAGAGACACTATTTGCTTGATTAGAACATGCACAATGCGTTTGAACGACCCAACATACATGTAGGTCGATGATTTGAGAGTAGAACGTTTGAAGCAGTGTGCACTAATAAAACAGAGACGGCTATCAGCAAAAATCATGGTTTTGGAGGGGAAAACATGTCAGCTCACGGAATGACATCTAGCAATTCTTTTATCGTGAGGTTTGGGACAATGAACGTGGTCTGTTGGGCGACTGTCGTCCCATCTCGTGATTTCATCGACATCCGGAGCTCCTACACAGGTCGTCTACAAAAGAAAGGCGAGGGGGAGGACCACGGGGGAGGGTGGAAGTAAAACACGAATAACTTGAGTCGAGGCCTTATAGCTTTCTTTAAAAGAAACGTGTTCCTTAAGCTTTGGGGCAACTGACATCGATTGGGGTTTCTTATGCTTCGTTATAATTACGTTATTGCCGAACCGAGTCTGAACCGAGCCGCGCAGGGCCTATGGCCACGACTGGACCCGTCGGCAGCATAAAAGCTTCAAGCTTCAATGTGGGCGGTGAAGCAATACAGCTGACGGTGACAGTACTAAGAAGCACCATAAGGAGCACACAAAGCACACCCTATCATAAGGAGTGTGCCCAGAAAAGGTAAATCAGGTGCTATCGAATAGTCTTCAATCTCGCAGCCAAGCCCTCCAAGAACGCAAACCCATCCTTTGTGACAGTCCGTCCACTACTCTTATTCGTGACAGCCCCAAAGTCAGCTACCATCTTCGCCAGTGCCTTATTCCTCGAGGCTGTTCCCACTGTCCGCCTTAAAGCAGCAAGCACCTCCAATTTCACATGCTTTGGCTCTGGGAGCGGGACCTGCTGTTGCTCCTTATCTCCACTTCGTGTTCGCGATGTCCTGAGTGGCACAGCAAATGTGGAAGGATCCCCTAGTTGTTTGTACAATGCGTCCAGAAACGCAAAACCCTCTTTCGTGAGTGTGCGAGACCGGTTGGATTGAAGGCACACAACAAAGTCCAATACGACCTGCGAGAGGGTGTTGTTGTCCCCCGCGGCATAGACAGCAGCTGTGAGCTTGTTCAGCTGAGCAGCCTTGGGTATCCGTGCAACGACAGGCGAAGGAATATCATCCGTCTCGTCGCTGATCATACTGACTTCCGTTGCGGGTTTCTTGCCGTCTGTCTTTGCCTGCTGGACAGCGTTGATGATATTCTTTCGGTCGCCGAGCACCGGGCGGTCATCAAGCTTGAGATTTGCCAAGTCGTTGAGAATCTGCTCAATGTTCTCCGCGCCTTGTGGTGCAGGTGTACGACGCAAAGCAGCATTGTGGGTGGAATGTGGCTTGGGCTTGTAATAATGATGTCAGCTCATTGACATGTTCGTTGAACCACCCGGCACTCACATGAGATATCGGAGGTGGAGGCCAAATGAACTCCTCGGCTCCGGGGAAACCTTCCTCCTTCGCAAGCTCACTAAATTCCTCCTTCCAACGCGCGTAATCAGGACATTCCGCGAACTTCAATCGGCGGCAATACCGGAGGAATTCTTCAAACTGCGGGGGTAAACCTTTACACAGATCTTCGGGCTTGCTATTGCGCTTTTCGCGTATGATACGGTCATGCTGGGCATTATTCTTTGGTATCCCGTTGCGCGTCCAGGAGAGTCCGCCGGGCGTCAGGAGGTGAATAAACATCAGGGCTGCGGCCTCCAGATCGTCTCGTCTTGAAGGCACTACGAGACATATTTTGTATAAGTTCACAATACATCCCTATAACGCAGATCCTCACCTTTTCCCTTACAATGAACACCAACCGATGTAAACCAATAGTTGCCAATGAAGTCGCGTTTGGCTTTACTGTCTGGTATATGTCGCCGGGTGTACGGATCGATATATCGCTTCGAAAATCCAAAATCAATCATATAGATCGTCTTCTCCTTAGGACCTAACCCAACGACGCAGTTGCCAAGCTGAATATCGCGATGAAGAATCCCTCGCCCATGCATGAATTCTAATCTCGATATCTTCCAAATCGAACAAAATCCAAGAGTGGGGCATCAGAGTGATATATTGACTGAATACGGGTGGGAAGGCGTACCACTTGCATAGCAATACTGCACACGCTTCTTAGATCCATGCAGTCCTTCCCACTCTTTCTAAACAAATTATCCAAACTCGGACCCAACAAATCGATAACTAAGAAGTCCCAAATTCCTTCGATGCCTGATGCCCACAAAGTAGGCATTCCCTCTCCGCCTTGGAGAGATGGGTAGAACCCGCGTTCGTATCGATTGGTAGGACATTCATGGTTCGCATATTGAATTTTGACTGCTACAATTTGATCCGTGTGGACATTGGAGGCACGGAAGATTGAACCTTGGTGTATGGATGGATGGATCAGCGTGGGGATTGGCCGGTACAGCTGTAAAATGGATCGCACCTGAGAATCCAGAACCAAGCTTGTCGCCGAGCCACCAGTTTCCTATCCGATTAGGATAGTTCATTTCACGTTAAGGCGCCTCGTCTCGCCAATAGATTAGGAATAGAATTGAGCTGTGAGATCGGCCAACGCGTCTCTGAACGTCAAGTCCTTGCCCAGCGTGTGTAACCAGAGCAGTAGTTGATAAACTGAGGGATGTGCTGGTATAGTAACAACAGTATTGTGCCAGTGACGGTTTAAAGTAAAGCGGGCATATAAAACGAGACGGTGGGTGCAGCGCGTATTACTGTTGCACGTGACTTGTTCATTAACGAACCATACGCCCCGATTTGGATACCGTATAAACAATGATCTAACTAGCGGCGCCAAAATCATCTCATATTGTCTTCAGAAGAGTATCATACGGGAAAATGATGTTACACTATGCATACAATATACAACCCAGCCCAACTTGCAACCAAACGACTCATCAACTTAGTTTTCCAAGGATTCATTAAAACCGGTCGTCACTTTGAGCGCTCTGGGAGCGTCAAATTTATGCATCATAACCTCGACGAGCTGGATCTTTTCCGTGCTCGCAAAAGCAGGATCATCGAGGAGTTTCGACAGCTCGGCTTTGTTGGTTACGGTGTACGAGTTCGAGAGTTTCCCAGATGGATCATCGCTGAAAAACTTGAGCAGCGAAGTCCAGTGCCAGTTGGCGATGTCGTTATATTTCCTGCGTCGGAAGGGATGTGAGTGACCCGTGATTTATGACATGATGACAACGTACCTGTTCTTGCCATGAATGCAGCGCTCAATCGTGTAACCTTCATTATTGATCACGAAAATGATCGGCTTCAGACCGAGGCGCATCATTGTCGAGATTTCCTGGACGGTCAATTGGCTAATATAACAACTGTCAGCTGCCTTCTGACAGATATATCCAACAAATATTGCTTACATGCTGCCATCCCCGGTGAAGAGGATGGTTCTTCCCAAGCCGAGGTCACGGCCCGCAATAGCAGCTCCAAGCGTACTCCCTATTACTCAGCACCATAAGGAAATAACAGCAGTGGGCACATTGACAGAACATACCAGTAGCCCATCCGATGCTGCCAAACAGAATCTGGCTCACGAACACACTCTCCTTGGGCAAAGGAGTGTCCAAAAGACCAAAGCTCGAAGTACCTGACAACACAATGCCACATTTAACCGTCTCAGACTACACATCAAGTACTTTATCCGACATACCAGTTTCCGCAATGACGATGTCCTTGGGTTTGAAGAATTTTCCAACTCTCGGCCAGAACCAAGTATGAGTGATCGTCTCGTTGCTCTCCGTGGGCACAGCGATTTTATAAGGAGGCACGGGGACCTGGATCGCTAAAGAACGGTAGGACAACAGGATGTTACTGAGTTTGGGAAGGAGATTTTTCATCCCGATGTTAGGGAAGGTGGCGTATTGCACTTGAGTGTATTCCGAATGTAGCTGCCAGCATAGGTCAGACTATCGGTGAGTAATATAGTGCATAATAAGTACCTCGACCGTGTTGTTAACAGGAATACTATAAGTGAAGTTGCCTGTGTTGAAATCGGACTTCAGAGAACCGATGGACAATATCAGCTTCGCATTCTCGATTTTCTCTTTGATTTCCGGGGCTGTGACGCTTCCGATGTAAATCTACCATAGGCCACAAACAGATCGCCTCATTAAAAAGTTGGTTTCCAATTACGGTAGAGAGAAGTGTACGCACCCCGCCATATCTTTCATACTCTTCGCTAACTGCTGTCTTCCCCATCGGCGCCGCATAAACCGGGAACCCCGTCTTCTCACACAACTCCTTCACCTCGTCCCTAACATGATGTCGAATAGCACAAGCGTCCACAAGGATGACGATCCCATCCTTCTCGCTTTCGCTCTGAGCAGCTTTGGCGAGCTTGGCAATTTCATCGAGGACAAATTTTTCAACGGACGGATCGTTGCTTTGAGCACGACGAGAGAGAGGCGTAGAGAGGGGTGCGGAAGAGATTTTTTGATCCACCATATTTGTAGGCATGGTTAGATAAACCGGGCGGACCTGAGGTGAATTAGGGAGACGAGGATTGGATATGGCACAGGAAATACATACATAAGTGATGAGGTCCGTAAGGATTCGGTCAATTTGGGCAGCGGCGGTGACCTTGCTTGTGATATCGGCTTGCGCGATGGTGAACTGCTCCGCAGCCTTACGATAAGCATCGAATCTAGTTGTGACAATTTTTTAGTTTAGGAATCACATATTTACAAATGATCGCGGTACTTGCCTGCCATCACCGAGGGTATGATGGAGTAATGATTTATGCGCTTGTTGGTCAGTGCTCGGGACGCCTGTAATGTGGAGAACAGGGACCATCTCCGAGAAGGCTAAGTATCCGAAATTGAATACTCGGTAGTAATGTGTATGATTCATCTAACCTACCTCCCGCAATTCCATTTATTGCGCTCAGCTCTCCCACTCCGAACCTGATATTAAATTTAAGAATTTTTTATATTTTAAATTGAAAATAGGGGTCATACGTGGTTGTCACAACGCCAACACTATGTTCATTGACGCGGGCATATCCGTCGGCAGCATATGCCGCATTCAACTCATTACTGGGACGGGACGAAAATTAATCTCATATGTTATCCCGGTGGAAATAGACACAACATACCAGTTTCCAACCCACTCAATGGTCGGGAAGTCTTCAACGTAATCCTGTCGTTTAAGTCCGTCAGCCGGAGAATTTAGTGGTAGCATGACCACTCACGAGGAACCTCAAATTAAAATCGCCAGGCACCCCAAACATATGCTGAACGAGAACTTCACTGTGAGGGACCATAGACCACCAGAACACTAACGCAACCTCACCTTAACCCCCAACTGCTCAAGCCTAGTCAGAAGGTAGTTAGGAATGGTGATCTCCTCACCCCCATCTCTGAGGGCGTGTATTTCGGTTTGGAGGCGGGCCACCTCTGCTTGGAGGGCGGGCACGTCTTGGGAAGACATTGTTGCAATACTAATTGTGTTGCTGTGGTTTGATGGAGAGTAGTGGATTCTATGGATACAAGTACGACGAATCGGCTAGGCTTTATACAAGTTATAAGGTGACGTATGAGCTGCACGGTTCGGCAGTGTGTGTTAATGTAGCCGTCGATGGCCAGGCTTTGAGGAGTCTTTGAGGGTGCACGTTTAGATGATCGGGATGATCGTGCATCTCCGCGGACGTCATCGGTAGATAAGATAAGCGCTCAACGCGCTATCAATACCCATCGCGTCGCCCAATCGTGTATTCAACTTGATCAGGGGGAAGCTAATGTAATCGCTGAATATATCTACCGCTGAAGCATAGGTAAAACAATAGGCGAATGTGAGGAGAACGACTTCATCGCCAAAAGTCAAGATTAGTATGGTTTGATTTCACCGCGGACCCGTGTGTGACCGTAGAAGCCGGTCCACTGGCAGTCTTGCTTGAGTCTTGCAGAATCCGAGGACTCAGGAGCGATCTGTAAATCACTATAAGTCCTCGGCTCCGAGCCTCAGGCTCAAGAAAAAAGCTTTCAGCCGTCAATCTACCCTTCGCTTCCGCCGTCCAATGCCGAATGTGGCACAGCGGGGAAACGATAAGACGATCGAGCGCCGTGCGTTCACTTTCTGCGGATGCTGAAAGTGAGCCGGATGAAGACCACTGGCAAGAAGAATATGACGAATCATAAGGAATCACCTCGTTGCGATACGCTAGGCGCCTAGATAAGCTCTAATAGACGGACGTATTACAACGCATTCTGCGTCCACAACGCTTGGAAAGGGCGAAAAAAAGCATCGCTCGTCCTCAGCTGGTATTTTCCATGTCGGTTAATCTGAGTCTTGACATAGAAAACCAAGGTTGCGTTGATAGATGGGTTACAAACGGAGAAATCAGTCTAGTAATCAAGAATTCTTCCAATGGAGTGTTGTCAGGTCCTCTTCCAGAATGCACATGTCAGTAATTGCCATCCAACCAATCGACCTTGCGCTTTATGCCTTCAACCACGAAACCATTAAATAACGGAAGCATGAGGATAATACTGAAGAACAAATCACTCATATCTTTGTATCCACGATGAATCGTGTCGATTCCGTGCCATATCCCATTCTTCAATATCTAGGCAGTTTGGCGACATTTGACATGCTCTCGTGGTTTTTGTCGCGATCAGCATAACAGATGCCTGCCTCCCATGTAAGAAGCCCACTCGTCTTGAACAGCCATATCGATAATATATTTAGTGATCGACAATGATTAAGGGCAGGAGTTCGCATTGAAACGCACCCATCTCATAAATCTGGACGAGATAACGTGAAGGATACATTTTACTGAATGGGGTAGTTATTTAAAATGGAGGGTGATTAAGTTTTTTTTCCAGTAGAGGGTTGCCCAGTCCTCTTCCAGCATGCTCATATCAATGATATCCTCCCATTTGCCGTCCGACCAGTTTGCCTTGCGCTTTATACCTTCAACTACAAAACCACTATACGAGAGAGGTTTGAGCAGCATGCTAAATGGAGAGAAAAAAAACTCACATTTTCTTGAATGAAGCGAAGGCTCCTTTATTACTCTCGAAAACGCCGAGGGACACCCTATGCAACCCTAACCAACGAAAAGCGCGGTCCACAACGAACCGCGTGGATTCCGTGCCGTATCCCTTATTCCAAAATTTAGGCAATAGCGCAACAGTTAAAAAGCTATCACAGTTTTTAACGCCGTTCATCCAAATATTGCACGTTCCCATAAATTCGTCCGTATCCTTCAGCGTGATTATAACGTATATGCCACACGGATTGGATGACCACTCTCGGATCTTCAGTGGTAACAAAGTTTATAAGTCCACTTTAATAAGTTATTTCTTCAAATACAAGCACAGACCTGTTCAGCAAATTTTAGAGAGCGAGGAACTACATTGTCGATTGCGAGGCTCTGTTGGACAAGTGGCTCGTTCCAGAGATCCAGTATGTCACGTAGGTCAGATTCGCGGAACTGTCGAAGGATGAGACGGTCTAAGGATGAGACGGTCTGTGTCGAACATGGCAGGGTAAATGAAGAGATAGACTGACGGACGGGTCCATAATATACAAAACTGGATCCTAGCTTACGTGATCAAGCGCAGGGAGCCTACGTGTGGGTCGATAGATCGAAGCCGTAGATATTGTACGTGCAGTACCTAGGGAAGCAAGAAACCCGCAGGAATCGTTCGCCACCATGTCATGATGCCTGCTTCCAATGCAGGGTAGCCCATTCATCCTCAAGAATAGACATTTCGAAGATATCTTCCCAACCCCCGTCTGCCCAATTGGCTTTCCGTTTCCTGCCTTCTATGACAAACCCACTGCAACAATATTGTTAGCGTCACAGCCGCGTAGTGGTCCGCAAGTAAGACAAAACTCACAGCTTTTCGTAAGAGATGATAGCTCCCTTGTTGCTTTCAAAAACACCCAACGAGACTCGGTGCAACGCCAGCCACCGAAAAGCATAGTCTACCACGAACTGCAGTGCTTCGGTCCCGTAGCCCATGTTCCAATACTCCGGAGAGATAGAGATCCCCATCCTCCCATCTCTATTCTTCGCATTTCCTCCTTCCAGCCAAATGTTGCACATGCCCATGAATGCACCGTCTTCTTTCATCGTAATGATGACGTAGAAAAGAGCGCTATTCACAAATCCTGAGATTTTGTCCTTATAGTTGGGCGCGCGTGGAATCACGCCTGAGCCGGAGAGACCACGTTGGACGAGAGGATCGTTCCATAAACGAAGCATATCGTCCAGATCTTCTGTTCTGAACGGCCGCAAGGTTAGGCGTTCTGTAGTAAACATGATGAAGTGGGGGTGTCGGACGAACGCTACGATTGATGCTTACCTGATGGTATCACGAGCGTGGACAGCCCCAATAGGAGCTAAAGCCAACATTCACTTCCAACTGCTCTGTTCGCATGACGGGCATAACTCACCGATAGAGGTCAAGCGATGCGAAGTCGGCTGCCCAAGTCCTTTGAAAGATCCATTATATGCTCGGGAAGGAAATCCGTGCAATCCACAAGGGTAATATTTTCCAATGTTGAATCCGGGGTCATCTCGTCAGTGTATCTGACACGCGAACCAACGGCGTCTACCACGGCATTGCCTGAGAGCCGTTGGCAGCTGTACAGCCTCAGCGCAGACAGTCGTGGTATTCTGAGCTGAACCATATGCTGAGGGCTCGTTGCATTACCTGGAGGAAGGGAGACAGGTTTGAGTAGGTATATGACCCTGTCAGACATGTCGGAACCGGTGATGCGAAAGCGCTTGAGGGTCGACAGCCTGTCAAAGCACCATGTGAAGTCCTTGGTGCGCATATCGGACAGTTCCATGTCAAGAACTTCAAGAGGTGGATTCGATCGAGTGATAAATTTGCGTAACCCCATCCCTGGCACAAATGAATGTCAGCTAAACTGTCTAACAAGCTGTCTACCCAACAGATATACCGGTGTGGTGGTCACTCCAAGGAGACCGAGAGTAATCAGGATCCTCCTCGTCACTGTCACCCTCGTCGATTGCACTATGGCGCTGCAGCTCAAAATCCAAGTTGAGATTTTGGAGGTGCAGTTCCCTGAGTGCAGGTGCATCCAGCCCCGATAGCATAGTCCGCTGGAAGCATGTGTTTCGAATGGAAAGAATGCGCAAATGGGGTAGATGGATCACCTGCGGTTTTGCGGTAGACACTTCATCGTGTAATACCCCAGAATAGTCAAATTCTTCGAGCATAGGACACACATTCAAAAATTCCAGTATTTCGTCAGGCTGCAAGTGAACGTCGATGGATCGTTCGTTGATATTTAGCGTTGTGAATCCCATTGGATAAAGGGACTCGACGGAAGGAAGAGTGGTGCACGAAACATTCATAGAGATGTGTTGAGGTACCTGCGAATAACCACCACAGAAGTAGAAAGTCGGAGACTGGTGCGACGTATCCGAGTCTTCTAGCGACTGAATCACCATGTTTAAATGGTGCAGTGCTGGAATGAGGCCGGGTAGAATAAGGCTGGATAAATTGTAACGTTCCTCTATCGCGTTGCTAATCCAGCAGTACCTCCAACGATTGATGGACGGTAGCAATGGGGATAGAAGCGATAGTAACGCATCCGAACACTGAAGGTTGAGCACTACGTCGAATGGAAGTGGGTCCGATCGCGTCAGCCACAGGTCAGCCTGTGCATGAGATGAAGAGAGGGTCGGCCATTGATCGTTCAGGTATATCAGCTGCCAGACACGAGGAGATGACAATATCACCTCTCTGAAAAGACGAGAGACTGAGGCGAGTGTGAGTGGTGCCATACCATCATTCGCCGAGCAATAGGTACAAAGTTCGACGAGTAGCTCATCTGGTAAATGGTAAATTGGAGGTAAGCACTCAGAGGAAGAATCCTCCTTGAAGAATAGCACATCGCGTTTGTCGCTGTCAGGATAATGGTCCATGTCGCAAGACGACTGCTGAGCTGGAGCATCAGGGCAAAAAGCCAATTGAGTGCAGAAGTCGGACAAATTTCCTTTTGGGCCATGCTATCGTATGAACTCTATTTCTTGTCATCACAACCTATTACGACCCGCCACCGTCGCGCCTGTTATCAAAAAAAATATACTCAAGCTAGTCCCTTGCTTTCTACAATATGCCCGGAGTACGAGACATCAGGTTCGTTTCCATTTTGACCCTCCACAGTGTCTGAGTACGAACCAAGATATTGTATCTATTCAGTGCCGACGCTTTCATCACCGCCTATGCATCCCATCTGAAGCGGTCGGGGAAACTCGAGGTTCCTACATGGGTGGACATAGTTAAAACCGGATCGTTCAAAGAACTTGCACCATATGACCCAGACTGGTACTATATTCGCGCAGGTATGCCATTCACCACTCTTTTGAACCCAGCAAAGAAACTTTATTGATTTAATCGCGGTCCAGCTGCTGTTGCAAGACATATCTACTTGCGCAAAGATGTCGGTATCGGCGCACTAACAAAACTTCACGGTGGACGCAACAGGCGTGGAAACCGTCCTTCGCACCACGCCGATTCTTCCGCCTCTGTCCAGCGAAAAGTTTGTCAATCATTGGAGAAGATCGGTGTATTGGAAAAGTCCGACAACGGGGGGCGACGGATCAGCCAAGACGGCCAGAGGGATTTGGACCGAATTGCAACGGCTGTAGTGGAGGCTGCCAAGGAGGAGGAAGACGAGGAGGAGGAGGCTGAGGAGGAGGAGGAATAGATTTATGACATGAGCATGGTATATGGTTGCATGAATCTTTTACACTGCGGTATGATCATGCGAGTTCAAAACATGGCATTTTCTTGCTCTCACTTAACCGGCACCCCTGCGCATGCTCACAGCAGCTGGACGATCAAATTTGTTTGTGTCAAACCACAGGCACCTAATACATTAACTTTTGATCAATGAACCGTTGTGGTTTCTTTTGCTACGACCGCGATTGGATTATGTCCATGGAGGCTCGATGCCGAAACAAGGTCATCGAAAACCATGCCTGGGGTATTTTTGATTGAAATCGTAGCTTCCAGAGTCAATCCCGCAGTG
>KN832975.1:688478-722165 GCA_000827315.1 Piloderma croceum F 1598
CGAAGTAAAAAGCGCGTGATCGTGTCAGAGTTTTTCATGAAAGCTACAAATCCGCTGATGATAGTTCCAAATGCGAAAAGCGGGATGTTGAGGGTCGCGATCGACGCTGAGTCATGTCCTTTGTATATCTAGTGGGCAGGGTTCAGAGAAGGCACGAAGGACAGCCTCAAGACCTACGATGTCATTGGAAACAAGTGCGATGGAGCTCGAGAGTGCGGCTGCGATTATTTTTGACGATAATGAACCGGACAAATTCTGATTGATGAAGCTGCTCTAAGAACAACCAATTTCATTAGAAATACATACAAAATGCGACATGCACCGCCTACCCTGAATATGAAGAAACCACATCCCTGTCGCGTTGATTATTTCACAATATTTACGAAGAAGCGCGAGGTCCCCGCTCACCTGCAAGAGTATGGCATGCCATAGTAGAGTTGAGAAAGTCCGAGAGAAGAATAGAGCCAGTATGATGATCGACAAGAGGGTGCTGATAGGAATAACGAAATACGGAACAAAAGGATCAGCCAGTCGTCCAACTGTTGAGAACTAGTATCATGTGAAAAGACGTCATATGCAAGAGTACGTCTCGGCTTACGGCGTGGTCTCGGAGAACATAAAAGGCTGCAACGACACTCAGGAATAACATCGATCGACCAGTCCAGACATGAAGAGGAAGACGGTGCGACTGCTGGCTCGTCATATCCAGGCTATTTTGACCAGAAGGTGTGCCCTGACCATCCAATACAAATAGCTCCTCATTATCACTTCCCTTCAGAATTCTATTGTTTGCGTTTGCGCCCACTCTTCTTTTCCATAGGTAGATAACCAGACTAAAACTCAGCTTAGCAGCAAAAAGCAACGTAGATCTGCCTGGAGACTCCAAAGACGTCCACGGATCCTTCAAATGCTCGTTTCGAAGGCCCTCGACCAGGATCCATAAAGTCAACGAGCATCCCTATAAATATCGTCGCAGAGAAATCAAAGCTTGCGAAAATGGCTCATAACCCACTAGAAGAGCCTTGTGCTGGAATATACAGTGACCAAGTGTGAAAGGGCGCCGCACTTGAGCGAGCGGGAGCATAGAAATCCTAGTCGAAGATTCGTCTTCGTTGCCAGGACAAAGCCTAGTGCGATTCATTCAGCAACCTTGATTACTGTTCAGGAATAATGGCCCCGTGGGGTCTGGGCATAGCTTCGAGCGCGAATCTTTCGGAACCTGAAAGATACTCGGTTTCTATGCTCCACCTGAATTCACTCACTGGATCCAACACAACGTCTACTCCAAAGGATCCAGATTTGTGAATCAATCTGCATCGTTCAATCCGGATTGTATACTGAAAGCCCGCGAATGTTTGTGTTTTTCTGAAGCGAATTTGGTGTTGTGATTTCCATAACAGGACAATTTCGTATGGCCGTATTTCCAGCTTAGCCGTCAGACGCCTACCGTTTATCCTCCATTTCGCGGGCTTGCATGATGCTGCCAAATTGAATATGTCGTTGCTTATTCTAGTTTTCCCGATGGATACCGCGGTACAGAACACGACCCAACAAGGCCGCAGTGCTCACAGACAACGGACTATCACCAGAGCCATTTAAAAAAAGACCAGACTCCCAAAAGTATCGCTTTACAGTTGTGAAATGCGGTTGGATGACCGGACACCTAGGGCGCGACAATAATTGAGTGCGGGCAGAAGGACCAGAACGTGGAAGCATTGATTGAGTGGCGCCTTCATCCGTTCTCTTGCTCCTCCATACAAGATGTGGCATCAACGTTAGCCAAGGTGCTGAAAGTGATGTGGGGCCTTGGTCCAGGTTGGTCCGGAATTGAACCGGACTTCGGTAGCAGTAGAATACTAAATCAGGGAAGCACTTCTCGGACCCGGGACGGCATGAGTATTGATAATGTATTAGATTATAGTTATACGAGCAAACAATGTGAGGCATATCTACGAGGAGGACGACAATGTTACGGGCAGCTCAGTTGTGGCCGTTAACTTTTACTCCTTCATTGGGGTTCAGACCCTTGGACTCGCGGATGACACGTTGCCTTCGTCCTTGAACACCCTCCCTCAAGCGGTCCAACAGCGGAACGGTCATCTCCCAATTGATACATGCATCCGTGACGGATTGGCCGTACTTGAGACCAGCGGGTCCCGAGGAAGGGATGTCCTGACGACCTTCCACCAAGTTGGATTCGACCATGACACCCATAATGTGTGAAGAAGTGTCGGCCGACTCGAGTTGCCGAGCCTGTACAACATATAAGTTCATGACCTGGTTGTACATCGAGGAGAAATACGCACGATATCCTCTGCGACTTCAATTTGTTTCATATGTTGCTTGGAACTGTTGCCGTGACTGCAGTCAATCTGCCGGATGAATGATGGTAAACAGCTGCCAACGACAGAAATACGGTTTGCATACCATGATTTTACTAGGTAAGCCAGCCTTTGCCAATTTTTGCGCGCAGTCCCGGACGTATTCCGCAGAATAATTCGGGCCTTTCGCGCCGCCACGTAGAATAACGTGGACATCGGGGTTTCCCTACAAAAATGTTTAGAGCACGTCATAAACATATAGGCAATAGCTTACCTCAGTCTCTACAATACTGCTCAAACCTTCCTTGCCCACACTGAGGAAGACATGACCACTTCGAGCGGCCCTGCAGGCATCAATCGCAATGCCAACCGTACCATCTGTGGAGTTTTTGAAACCAGTGGGCATCGACAACGCTGATGTCAATTCCCTGTGCACTTGTGACTCCGTGGTCCGTGCACCAATGGCTCCCCAGGAGACAAGATCTGCGGTGTATTGAGGCGAAATCGTATCTAAGAATTCGCAGCCAGCCGGTAACCCTAGCTTTGCAATATCCAGAAGCAAAGTGCGAGCTATACGGAGACCCTTGTTGATCCGGAAACTGCTATTGATATCGGGATCATTGATGAGTCCCTTCCACCCCACTGTGGTGCGAGGTTTCTCAAAGTAGACCCGCATGACGATGTGGAGGTCGTTTTTGGCTTCCTCAGCATAAGCGTGCAGCTTTTCAGCATATTCCATAGCAGCATCAACGTTGTTCACGGAGCATGGCCTACCTCAGTATAAATTAGCTGTCCAAGAACGACTGGGTAGCGGAAGCAAACGGAATTACTTACCCGACTACTACCATAAGGCGATCATCGTCTCCTCTAAGGATATTCTCGGTGGCCTGACGACCTTCTATGACCGTCTGGGCGGCAGTGAGTGATCTGCAGGACGGTGAGGCGTATTACTTGGATTGGATAGAACACTACCCACAAAGGCAAGTCCTCTTGTAGGATTTGAGGTGGAATCAACGGCCGAGTGGATTTTACCCGCCTATTTTCCAGGCGGTAAAGCGCTTCTTTGAAAGGCATAGTCATGGATGGGTCAGACACTGAGACAATGAGTAAAATAAGTGGGGGTAGAATTAAGGGTACAATCAGAGTCTGGCGTTTATATAAGTAGCACCTGACTGACTGGTTTAGCTTCCGTTGCTGCGAGGAGGCTGTAGCGGGTGCAGGAGAACGTGCGAAAGCAGTGAATGACGATGGAGGAATGGAGATCGGGTTGAATGCAGCATCAGTATCATTTAGTGCGTGATTCTTATATGATAACTAACTTCCGTAATCGTCGCAATCTGGTGCTCCAGCACGTTCGTTGGATATCCAGGGTCAGACAAGATGAGATAGATCGTGAGAGGTGATTATGAGTGGGCTGGTACGCTAAGATCATATTCAGGCTCGAGTATCCCAAAATGGGGCTAGCCACATGGGTATTCAGACCCTTTTGTTCCTCCCACCGTCAATTCTAGTAGACACCTTTGATCTCCATCAATCATCCAGACCCCCGCTGCCGCTGTGATCGGCTCTCTTACCTGCACAAATGGATTTCAGCCAATTAAATCCCGCTGAACAAGCGCATATGAGCAAGGTTATTGAGAAGAAACAGGTGCGTTCGAACATATGAAGTTGTTTTTGTCCGCTGCTAACCTTTCCCCCCCTCCTCAGATGCAAGATTTCCTGCGGATGTACTCAAATCTCGTAGAGCGATGCTTCAACTCGTGCTGCAACGACTTTACAAGTAAGGCACTATCCTCAAAGGAGGTGAGTACAATTACACCTTTACAATCTGATGTCGGTGTTAAGTTTTCGTTTTTGATAAAATGATCCGAATACTTAGGAAACGTGTGTGATGAACTGCACAGACAAGTTCTTGAAGCATTCAGAACGGGTTGGGGCGCGGTTTGCAGAGCAAAACGCAGGTGCGCGCATTTCTTGTCCCCCTACTTCGCCTCGATTCATGTACTATCCCCCAGATGCCATGAACGCCCAGCAACAAAAGTTCTGATTAGAGCACACTATACAGCCTTAATACCGCTATCCATTAATACTATCGGCTGTCTCATGACACGAACGGACCGACGCTTAAGCAAACGCCCAGACAAGTTTTCCCGGCGCCTTTATGAAAATTTCACAATTGAGTGGCTATGAAATGAAGGCACTCAAGGCGCTTGCTTCGTTTTGCTTTTGACCACCACTACCTCGATGATCAAACAGGCCTGTGAGCATGGGCACAAGGCTCTACAAAGACTGCCATGAATTCATAGATATTTATATATGCTTGTTAGCTGCTTCCCGCATTATATACTACTTATAGCAAAAGCACAACCAAGTTGAGATTGGCTTTGGCCTGAAACGGATTTACACTAGTCTCCATGCATCCACACGATATTATGTACGCGACACGACACTGCTTACGCGTCGCTCACCTACGTATGTTTCTACCTAACACAGTCCGACCAAATAAGCGTCATGAGAGCAAGATGACAGGAGAAACAACCCCAGTGTGACTTGAAAAATTGAAACTTTTCCACACTGCTTGAAACCATGTCGATCGTAGAACCACCTAGAAGCATGAAATTTAAATACAAATTGCCGATGCTAGCGTAACGTATAAATACCCTCTGCCCATATAAATACTTGGCGCTACCGTTCTCCGCTTCACCCACTCACAGTTCCCCAAACCATACAATGGACACCCTCATCGGCAAACCAGCTCCCACCTTCTCTGCCCCGGACTCAAATGGCGAGACGTACAACTTCGCAGCTGGGTCGTACGATGCTCCCACCGTGTTGTTCTTCTTCCCCAAAGCCGGTAGGTGGCTCTGCAGGTATTATGTGTCATATATGACGCATGTATTGATAGTGGTTTTGATGCAGGGTCGTGGGGATGTACCAAAGAAGTTTGCCAATTACAAACGTTGAGTGAGAAGGAGAACTTCAAGCGGGCAAACACTCGTATCATCGGTGTGAGCGCCGACTCGGTGGAGAAGCAAAAGGCGTTTGTTGAAAAGATGAAATTAACGGTGCGTTGCCTATTGAGAGCATAATGGCCGCGTTGCTCAGACACGGCATCTTCTAGTATCCAATTCTCAGCGACGAGAGTGGCGACGCGAGGAAGGCTTATGGCATAAAGAAGCACTTCTTTGGGAGCGCAACCAGGACAACATTCGTTATCGACAAGACTGGGACTGTCCGGTCTGTCTTCACCTTCTGCGTCGTTTGAATCTTCTGGCTCATACAATATATAGTGCTGTCCTAGATGCCACGCTGAACTATAATGCGCATGCCAAGTTCGCGAACAAGGAAGTGGACAAGCTGGAGGCGGAGGAGAAGAAAGATGTAGCTCCTGCCACCAAAGACGAGTCGGCGGGGGAGGCTCCTCCAGCACCCGATGCGGCCGCAGCTACTGAAGCTGACCCTGCAGCAACAGTTGCATGAGCGATCCAGATTGATGGGTGTCTGATGGGAAGTAACATATTTTGCTCCATTCGGTCGCCGCGGATACATGATACCAGCCTATACCGTACCAGCCTCGTAATATCATCTATTTGGTAACATTTGGAGGTCGGCTTGACCACAGCTACTAGTAACGAGTTCACCGGTTCGGCGCAGATCTGCCGGACTCTATAGTATTAACACGTGCAAATGGCAGGTAGCTGCTAAGGCTAACAGCTCTATGTTCTTGACATCCTCCATACATATCCCCATCTCTACAAACCGCGTGCTGGCCATCTCTACATCTCTGTCTTTGCGGCATTTGATCTCGTTATCTACGTGCAAATACAGGCCGCAATCACCAATATACCAGTCGCATTCGTTCTCGACTTCTACACCAAACAGAATGATCGTGACACCCTTAACTGAGTTGCTTGGAATCCGTGTGTGAGCGTTCTCTATTGAATCGGTGTCGCTCAGAAACAGTCTCAACTATTTGCTATTGTATAGCCCTGTCGTGCAGGGGGGAATGCAATGGTCCGTCGGAACACGTCACGTCACGTATCCTGGCTATTTACAATGGTAACTTTGTCGTATCTAGGGTTGGAATACCACCCCTTGTTGCGGCCGTATCGGAAGCCGGTGGACTCGGTACACATCCCCGTCCTATTTCATATGTACCGTCGCTCACACAGTACATCCAGGCATACTGACAGCATTGACTCAACCCAACCCTGAGGCTCTGCGTGTCACTATCCGAGAAACCCGTCAACTCACATCAAAGCCTTTTGGCGTGAATATCACCCTCTTGCCATCGATAAACCCACCGGACTATGAAGGCTTCGCCAGGGTTGCCGTGGAGGAGGGTATAAAGATAATCGAGACAGCTGGAAACAATCGTAAGTCTTTTTGTATACCATCCCCGTGACCATAAGATACGATCGGAGAAGTGCGCTGTTAATGTCATATTTTGTTTTCCATAGCTGGTCCTCTCATCAAATATTTCAAGGCAAATAATTGTATTGTATTACATAAATGTACTACCATTCGGCATGCGAAGGTTTGTCTCGTATCTTCCTGCTACACGTGTCTTTTAAAGCTCAATGACGGCATCTTTTAGTCTGCCCAACGTATGGGTGTAGATGTGCTCAGCATCGATGGTTTTGAATGTGCGGTCTTACTTCTCCGTGTCGTTAAAAGCTGACGGATCCGGACAGGTGCTGGACATCCAGGAGAAGAAGACATTGGAGGAATTGTGCTGGTTCGTATCTTATTCCTGGCATCCCCTATCCTACACCATTAATCTGGTATTAAAAGCTGGCCAGAGCTGCACAAGAGCTCAGTGTCCCATATATAGCGTCCGGAGGTTTCGCTGACGGACGCGGATTAGCTAGTGCGCTAACATTAGGTTGTGCGGTGTGTATTCGGAATTATTTGTACAATGCCTTTTCTTGTCTGACTCTTATCGATTCAGGGAATCAATATGGGTAAGTCGATTGACATAGGCTCAGTCGGGAACTAATAATTTAAATATGATTCCAGGAACGCGATTCTTATGTACTGTCGAGAGGTAAGCAGGATACTTTAGTATTCGTGACATGGCTAACGCGTTCTCTAGTCCAATACACCAAAATATCAAGGAAAAAATTGTAGCATCCACCGAACAAGATACCGTACACATCTTCCGCACACTTCGAAATACAGCACGCGTCTTCAAGAATAAAGTCTCTATGGAAGTGGTAGCACTTGAACGCCGACCAGGCGGCGTTAAATTCGAGGAACTGCGGGACTTAGTATCGGGCGCTAGGGGAAGACTAGTCTACGAGAACGGTGATCCTGATTATGGTATTTGGTCCGCAGGCATTGTACTCGGACTAATTAACGATATTCCGACTTGCGATGTTTTGGTGAAAAGGATAGAGAAGGAGGCCGAAGAGATCATCGGTAGTATGGGGAAACTGATAAAGGCCGAAGCGAAACTTTAGCCTCGTATGTGCTGCCAGGAAATGCCGGCGGGACCTGGGCTATGTAACAAGGAACCCATTTGCAATATATCTGCTGGAGAATAATACAGATGTTGGGATGGAACGGAAAATTGTGTTTGGAGTTTCGAAGGTATTACATTGACGTTCTTGTGTTCTGAAATAAAAGAGAGATATGAAAGTTCTGGCCCTAGTGCAAGTCCGAAATGAATACAACTCGGCTTGAGTCTTGCGTGGATTGTCTGAAGTCGAGACGAATGAGTACAAGGTTGTCGCGGGGATTCGCGGACTACAGTCATTGGCGCCACAACCTAGGTGGAAGACAACTCTTTGGAACAAAACGGTATTCCGGGGAATATAATGACAGACTTCCACATATCATAAATCAAAGAAGGATGTTCCAAGGCCATGGCTTGGCTTGGTATGTCGGGGATATCATCCGGATAATTGAGCGGGTTCCAGCCGAATAAAGCTTTCTTGCGATAAATTAACCAACGGCAAAACCTGCCATTTCCGTCGCCAATCAGCTGGAGCTAAATTTATCGAAAAGGACCAGGGACTACGTCGCAGGACTACCGCTCGCTATTAGTATATGTGGGCAAATTTCAGTCGCGGAGGAAACTTTGGCAGTGATAGCGAAGTTTCAAACCAAAAGCGCATGCTCGAATATCAGATTGTCAATTCGGAAAGAACTGGGTAGTTCAAGTTGGAAATGGTCCGGATCGTAACGATTATCGTATGTGATTGAAGAGCAAGGTGTGCGAGCGGTCAGCAGCATGATGGTAATTTATAACACATGAACGGGTGGTGCGCTATCTGCGCTATCCTGTGAACAAAAAGTGTCGTTCCTCCACCACTCCTACCCTACGAAACTAACTGAACACAATAATGCAACCTTTATTCCTCTTGACAACCAGATCTGACAGCATTTTCGCACGACAAACATGATTGTTGCATGAGTAATGATGGACGGTTCGATAATTGAGTGTGTTTTCGAGTAAGACTGCAGGCTTCATCGCTTCGCTCGACGTAATGATATTTGAACGGCTGGAATGCGAACCAAAGTGACCGGTGTAACCTGAGTGGGAAAGCGATGACGTTCGTAGTTGAACGAAATCAACAACGGAAAGAATTGAACAAACGCAACATGCCGAACGTCCAAGTATTCTGCTATCGGCCAGCAGGGACAGCTAACAAGCATCCGATGACGACCCAGCACACCAACCCAGCGACAGCCATACTCCTAACAACAATTTCCCAGTGCGCACGTGCCACCACAGGGCTCCAGACGGGCGTCACCGAGGAGAAAACCGGGACTGCACTGACTGCCTTAAAGTGAACTGCAGGGTCTACAGCTCGACGTGAAGACGGCGAAGGCGTATTTGCGGAATCGGGATTGATCGAAAGATCACGTTTGCTACCCTCGCGTCTCAGAATATCATTTGCGCTTCTCAACTCGGCAGTCACATCTCCGCCGTCCTTGTCCACTACCGGAGACGCCTCCATCGTCTCGTTTGCAGTCACTGAAGTGACCCTATCCCTCTGAGGAAAGGTATAGCCTCTCTTCGGTAAAAGGTCGAAATCAAATGGTTCTATCCCCTGTCTCTCCTCGGGACTCAGTTCACGAGTACCATCAAAATCGTCACTACACAGCGGATCATATGGGTGTATGAACGACGCCGTTGGGGTGAATTCAGGTACGGAACAGCGGGCGGAGGTGTGAGTTCCTGTAGCAGGTTCCTCATTGTCGAAATCATCGTAAACGACGGAGCTGACCTCGATGATGAGTTCTGCGCGATTATCTTGTTCTGCTGCCGATGATGATGAAATATATCCTGAGCTTGAGCCGGATGACGCCGTGTGTAGCGAGGAACTGGTCGAGGAAGAGGAGTGTGTACGGACACGGGTAGTTTCGTGGTTCACGGCTGCCTGGGAAATGCTATCGAGATGTATGTGCTCGCAGGCTGGTTGGGACACTGGGAGGATGCGAGGCTGGGTAATAGGACCGGAAGCGGCTTGGTTAAACAAAGGTGAGACTAAGGGTCGGTGTTGCGGATTTGAGATCGTTCGAGGGCGAGAGATAGGAGGGCGGGCTAGTTCAAATTGGCGGAGCTGGCGGAGATCACCAAACACGTAGAGAACCAGACAAACCTACACAAAAATTATTCGCGACTTTTTGCCGAACGATTGGAGAAATAATCTTACCCCATGCAAACTGGTCAACGCAAAGGTCAAACCGAGCCACATACCCGGAATTGCTAACAACCTCAGCCACCTATTTCTGCCATTCACAAAATTGACCACAAGTGGTGGGATGCACCCAATGAGCATCATAAATAAACCGCCAACAATTCCGCACAGGGTTCTATTAGATCCCATGTTGGTATAAGCAGCGGTAACCATACGATCCAGGCTCTCGGCCAGCATCTTTTGTACCTCTGTGGCTACTTGATTAAACACGGTGGGATCTGGGTGTGAAGAGCCAAGGTTAGATGTGTGGAATGGAGAGAGAATGTCAGAGGGGACGTTGAGTTCGTATGGTGATGAACGATTGGGCGTAAAGAATGTCTGTTTGGCGCGGGCATAAAAGAGGGCGAGTGAGGGGGATGTGACGTTATGAGGGGCTGAGGGGAACGCGTTCTGTCTTTGATACTTGGACTGAAGGGCCCATTGATTATATTTTTCCGTATATTCTTTGAGCCACAGAATGAAATAGCTGCCAAGAAATCAGATAAGCGACGCACAGCGAGTACACTCTATGCAAACCCACAGGTTTTCGGGACATTTCTCAATGTACAGCAGCCATTCCTCGAAGTCCTTTAAACCTGCCGATAATGATGAATAAACGAAATAAAGAGCCAAAGGCTGACGTACCTAATGGCGGAAGATGCTTTCTGCTCAAGACATCCTCAAGTCGAACTTTGAAGACCGGAGTCACTGCGATGCTCCATGAGCTATCAAACAAACCTGTTCAATGCAGAGGAAAATTACCAGTACAAGATCGAACTTTTCCCACAGCAGGTGGGGGGTTACACAGGCGATACTGATATAATCGCGTTCAGGATTAATAAATGCCAAGACCAGCAAATAATGGCAATCACTCACAGGTAACGACACAAGAGTTGTGACATTAAACTTGCCAAATGCCCGGTGCTGGATCCGTTGCCTCTGGGCTACGGGCGACCTGCGCTGAGAAGACATACAGGTAGTAAGAGAAGTCCTGAGAAGTCCCAAGGGCAGAAATGAGCCTCCATTAGGCTCATCATATGCATGGGGCAAGCGTGGGTTGGTCGGTCGTAATTTGATAGCGGTAGTGACGGTGCCTGTAGTGCCTAGAACGGAAACAATGTCTTATTATCTCCTTTGATACACGTGACTGACTGACTGCTTAGCTATTTAACAGCTCAGAATCCCAGCATCTGGACTACCACAACTTTGATAGTTATATGCATAACGGTAAGGGCCTGACAAGGTCATCGACAGGGAACCATCTGAACGCGCTACTTACATACGTCCAGGTGTACAGAAGGAGGCACCCTTAAGCCTGTCACCACGATGTCGTGAGATGTCGTGCTTCCGTTCTGACATCCTTCTGCAATGTCCTTCTATGGTATGGAACACTTGCTCCGTTTTCTTGTCTCCAGTCCTACATGTCGATTTTCATGTGCTGTCACGTAGATTGATCTTGAAACCCAAAATAGGCAATTACTATTGTGCTTCCGCGGACAAACTTGGCTCACACGACTCTGAGTCGTTCAACTATGTGCTACTGGATGCTGTATGCACCGCGAGGGGTGATCATATGTCTGGTTGCCTACGCGCATGCTGCAGCCCTAAATTCTATGGATCCACATTCGTAATTGTACGTTGAAACTACTGCTTTGAAGTTGACTGCCTCACACTCATCGTGTATAAGTTGGCGACAGTAGTTGACAATAACCCACGCCGCCTAGCTGTTCGGAATTTACAAATGGTCCTTCGAGATGATCCATTGGTCGAGTTGCATACCAAGGTTTGGGCGGTAGAGGGAGGGCTGAGCGAGCATGAAAATGATAAAATGGAGGTCGACGACTCTACAACCGAGGGAAATGGTATCAATTCACGCTGCTGTGCTCTGGGGACGAAGTGAATCTAGATGCGGGCATTGCAAAGGCTTCCGTCGGACTATCTGGCATTCCCGCGCGCCTTTCATCGGACGATATACGCCGAGGCGTCTGGTAAAAGATGTAGATTTCGTCGAGGTAGGCATCATGACCATCAGTCCCTTCGTCGCGTCAAAAGTCGCCGCCTGAATGTGGGCGCTCAAGCGCCACGAGCTAGTCCACCTTTTCCATCGCTACTTTACCTTGTCTTCTACAAGAGAAATAGCAAGCGATACTTTCGAGGCGTATTGCCGTGTCATCTTCTCAATAATAATCAAAGTTCGAGTTCGTCCCGATGGTGCACATTAGCAGTCAATAACCAAAGCTGCAAGGGAACCTCCATGACACTCGAGTTACACCGAGTTTAAGGAATCGAAGGAATCCAAAGTGCTGAGAGCCTTGCCTGTTACATAAGGGAATTAGCACCGAAACGAAAGTTTCGGCTGTGTCTAATAGTGGGTAATATAGGTTCGAACCGGATGATAATGGCAGTGAAAGATTACGGGACGTCGAGACTCGTAGGTCATAGTATGTCACTATATGTCACATGTCACAAAAAGGGTCCTTGTTCTCAGCACCGCACCTAGCTACCCCCACCTACCTGACTTCAAATACAAGATGGGCGAAGCAGCCCGTTCTAATATGAAACGGAAAGAGCCATATTATTTCGACTGTGTAGTGTTTCAGGTGCGAAAAGGCATACTTCAAGTCACAGGGTCACGAGGATTGACCAATGGTGAAGGTGGAGGATGCTCTATACAAATTGCCAAAGAGCTATTTCTCTCGTTCCAGTGTGTTCGCCACGATATTTACCTTGCCGTCCGGAGAAAAGGATGTGGAAGGCACAGACGATAAACCCTTTGTGCTGCATGGCGTCAGCGAGGTAGATTTTGAAAGCTTTCTGATGGTGATGTATCCAATGCCGTTGTAGGTCTGTTATCCTTTGGAGTCCGGTTTAACCTGACATCGGGTTATCCAAGCACAGAATTTAATTTGACTCTACAGCAGTGGACCTCGGTCCTGAAATTATCCACTATGTGGGAGTTCACCGATATTCGAAACGGGGCAATACGAGAGTTGTCGAAAGCGGAGATGAAGATGGGGCCCGTCGAAAAAATAGAGTGTGGAAGGAAGTTCGAGATGAAGGAATGGTTATTGGATGGTTTGGTTGAGCTGGTGGTGCGACCTGAGAGCATCACTGACGAAGAGGCGGAACGTCTGGGATGGAAAACAGCCGCTAAATTGCTTCGCCTACGTGAGCAACAGCTTAAGCTCCCCCGAAGTCCGGCGCCCGGTGAAATATGCAAAGTTTGTGATGGGAATGGTGACGATGGGTTGACTACCTTGTGCAAGTATTGCAATGGCTATGGCTCAGGCGTTTCCGGATTCACCCCACAGAGTCCACAACCGAACTTCTCAGAAGTCGTCCAGGTGGAATTTCGTACAGAACTGTAGAAAGCCGACTTTGCTGTAAACAAATGAAATGCACTTGCGGGGACAAAATCATAGGTCAAATGTATTCCAGTGATTCTGCCTGAATTTTCATTACAGGTAAGTTTATTTTGTAGAAGGAAGTATCCGCTCATTTCTGCGAAGGATTTGAGAAAATAACAGAAGGCCAGATTCTAGATGTGCCATGGCAGCAATCAATTTTAGGAGGGTCAAATGAAAACTCGGTCCCTAGCTGACGAAAGCATTTGTAGGACGGCCGACAACGTTCGTGCAGGGTAGGATGGAAGTAAAGAGAGCGTAATGGGAGAAGAATCGGACAAAGGCAGAGGGCAGAGGAAACTGGTTAGCTAACAAGGCTACCGATCTCATTGCGCTCAGTTAGGCACATGGCGAACCAATATTTATCACCAGCCGTTTCTTCGATGCCTCGGCTGAGCAAACATGGTTTTGGGTACCGGCCGAGTCGGCAATTCCGAAGATATATCCAAAGTCAATGGCCTTGGTACTAGGCAACCCATGGTACTTGCCGCTGGAGTAAAGCAACATCGCACATGGAAGTGCACCGGTCATCTGTACAGATAGCATCAGTCTGAGGCATAGAGTTTCTCCATGCATATCTCACTAAAATCAGATGGGAATCAGGTGCCTCGTTGCCTTACCCATGGACGACCTTTCGGATCTAAATGGAAGAGATCATCCCCCCCCCCCTCCCCCAAAAAAAAACCTTCTCGTAGATTAGCATTTTGACACCAACATACCGTATTGCTGATCAGACAGCCTGTGTCTATTGTGGAGATGCGAACTATCCCATACATTGGCCGAAGGGGGCCAAACTCAAAAGCCAAAGGGTTTCACATGCCATTTAAGTCCCAAGTGGTGGTAAGATGAGTGTTGCATAAAATAAGCGCATGTACAGTGAACGTAGACTCGTAACCTGTCTGACTACGCCAGCAAAAAAAAGGCAAGAAATTGTGGCATAGCTGCCTCTTGTTGGCGCAGCCAGGTTGGTCACAAGCCTACAGTGAATGAAAGGTCCGACCTTTGCTCAGTGCTGAAGAAATTTATTGCAAAAGTGAACGTGCACCAGATTGAAGAAGTGATCGCGTTTTATGTTTATAAATTCCGCTTTGGGAATGTTGTCAATCCCTCCCCGAGTCCGACGTCCAGCGTGTATTAACAGATGACGAACCCTCTCAAACGTGCACGCAATGAAACCACAGACGAAAGTGACACGTCAACCATCAAAATCACTGAGTGCACCCGACACAGTGATGTCTGGTTTGACGATGGATCTATCGTGCTGTGTGTCGAGAAGACCTTGTTCCGGGTGCATCGGACAATACTATGCTCTCATTCAGAGATATTCTCTGACATGTTCAGTCTCCCTCGGCCCCTGGATGAGCATATGATTGAGGGGTGCCCAGTGGCGTGGCTGTCCGACAGGGCATGCGATGTTGAGCACCTTCTGAAGGCCATGTATGATCCATTGTAAGGCTATATATTTTTCCATTCTGTCTTTAAGAATGTACACTGACAGTTGACATAGTTTCCGACCTACTTTGATGTCTACTGATCAGTTGGAGGGTGTCCTTCGTCTGAGTACCAAGTACGAAATGCCAACCTTTCGACAGGAGTGTATATCGTATATCACCAGTTGCTTCCCCTCAGAACTCTCTGACTTTGACGACCCTCCTCCACGACCGAGTTGTTTTTGGGCAGTCACAATGGCTCGCGAATGCGACATCCTAGAGATACTTCCCTGTGCTATGTACCTCTGCGCTCGGGAGCCCCCACGGGTCATTATTGAAGGTGGTGATGGTGACAGCAGAAACTGTCTATCGCAGGGAGATCAGAATCTGTGCTGGGAAGCACGGGAACAACTCGCGCACATGGCGGAGTCAGAAGTCTTCAGTTTTTTGTACCGCTTTCAGCCCCATTCCGAGTGTCAGGCTGCGAATAAATGCAGGAGTGGTGCCCGAGGAATTATTCGTATATTCTATGAAACGAATAGGATCTACCCCTACGGCAGGATGGAAGCACTGAGGATTGAAGATTTCTCAATATATGGGAAAAGTGTTTGTGGTTGCTGTCTGACCGCGATGCGGACCAGCCATCACACGGGCCGTCAAGTGGTCTGGGCCGCCCTTCCTAACCTCTTCGGATTGGGATCTTGGAATAATATCTTTCCACCTGATCTCACAGAGTCACTGTCGGATGGTTAAGTGTAGGATTGTTGTTGTGTTTGGTATGTCATTGCATTCCTTGGCGAGCCCTCCCTCACAACTATCTTAGATCAGGTTATTCAGGCACCTTCATATCTTGTTTGACATGACATCCGATTTTATTAGGCATTTGTGGTGATTGGAATGCTGAATTCATGTACTTCAAGTTAGGTTTTGTGTATCTACAGCCACCGTTCCTCAATAATCCTTAGCAATCGAGTCATTTTGACCTACCTTAAGACAAGGAATTGTATACTTTTTTCATCTCCTTCAGCTGTGATCTTCTTATTCCACCCTCAATGTTGTCCAGTACTATATGGTTTTTGCTTTCTCCCATTGCATGTGGTTCAATTGACAGGCCCCATCCATACGCCAGTGTTGAACAAGGCAGTTCTCCATGTACCGGATGTCACTGTTGTCAAATTTCGGTGGCATCACTTGGTAGACACATCCGTTGTCTGAGTAAATGTAGAAACTTGATGCCATTGACCTGGAGCTTTGGGACTTGTCAACTTCAGCTAAGTGGCAAGTCTAGATTCTGGAGATACAGTGGCCAAAGTGTGGACCCGATATTTCGTGCACTGTGTCCCGTACCATCAATTTGTGGTGCAAGAAGGCAGCCTCTTAAGTCTGTAACTGGCTTCTATGTACTAGCTCTGGCTCTGGTACTGGGATTGGGATGCGTCCGAGGAGGTCTGCTAGTTTGAGTGATGCGGGTGATAAGTTTTCTTCATTCCTTATTTTTATTGCTTTGAAAATGCGACCATATGCCCTCTAAAAGAAATCTCTTTACATCTCTATTCTATTTTTAATTCATTCTTGCCATGCTTTATTTCCCCCTCACCCTTTGTTGGTTTTACATAACCACCTCATGTCTCCCCTTCTCCCCACTAATCCCAATAAACAGCCGACGAATGCCAGTCCTTGCCTCATCCACCAACTGCTGCGTCAAATCAGTATATGAATTGACCAGGGTCAAGTCTTGGGATTAATGGGTATGTTAATGGGAATGGGAATGGGGTGAATGGGGTAGGTCAGGGGAGGAGGGTGATGATGGAGGAGAGGGAGAGGGAGGCTGAGCTGGAAGGTGGGTTGTCGTTCCTTTGTCAATATGTTTGTGTGTTCTGGATACTGATGGTTATATTTTGATGATGTAGAGTATGAGAGGCAGTTGGCGGAGGACGTTGCTGAGGCTGAACATACATCGTGTTTTTATATTTTATATTTCCTTGCCAGCTGACTGGATTTTTATTTTTCATTGATTTCAGGATGACTTCAACAGGCTATTGAAGATGACCCACCACTGCCACCATACCAACAGCTGTTCCTTTGTCGATATGTTTGTGGGCATTGCAAAGGCTTACATTGGACTACCTGTGAGCACAAAATTACCCTGGTCAGTTTGGGATGGCGGGGCTGAATGACGTGTTCAGGTCAGATGACGAGGAGAGTGAGGTAGTTAGTCCTTTGGCACACAAGATGCGGGTGTCTTCAAATACGTCTTATCCTGGCGCTTCTGATGGGGACAGTATCCTCTGGTCAAGGTGGGATGAGCTAAGGGGAGTTGATGGTGCTTGCGATAACATGAGGCGTCTACTATTCCTCGGTTATTCAACAGGTTTACAGATCTGGGATTGTATGAGCTTAGGGTCCGTCTCCAAAATTTGACCCTTTTGCATTGCAGAGACTTCTTATTGCCGCAGCGTAAGCAAATTTTCCTCTCATTGATACCACGACCCTATCTTACGCAGCACACACACTAGAGATGAATCATCATTTCTCATCTACTCCCTACACACAATACGGTTGTCAATTCGCCAGTGATTGCTGGCATTTTGGAATCTTATTAATCTAATGACCGATTTACTGTCATTGTATTCTATCACTAACTCCACTTCACCACTGACATCCAACTTTTTCTTTTTTGCACTACACTTTGTGTTTTGTCATCAACATCATTCATTACATTGCATTTTATCCCCTTGGCTTCTCTCGCTCCGTTCGCACATCCTGCAGCACTCCAACATAATAACAGTAATGTATTAGTATCAGACATAGACGCCACCGACAACGCTACATTGCACGCTCACCTGATTTTCTCACTTTCACATCACCTTCTCACTTACACGTCCTCATCTCCGCTGAAATCCAACTTTCCTACTAGTCCCTCAACACAACCATGAAGAGCGCCCTTTGGCATAACTCAAACTGACCTTGGGAATGCCACTATAAAGTCAGAGGCTCAGTTCTCAGCGGCATGAAGTCGCTTGGCGAGAAGGCATATTCAGCTGCCAAGCCCCGAGTTGGGCCTGACCAAGGGACCCATGTGCCCTCCTTATCTAGCGTGAGCAGCCTGAGCAACTTTTTTTCTTCTCGAGGAGCACTCCTGCTGCAAGTTCAAACAGTGGTCATGTGCGCTACGCGTCTTTCACTTTGTTCATGCATGCTAGCAGGTCTTATCCCGATTCCCAGCATCCCGCGGAGCCCACACCTACTGTCGCTCTCCATGATACTTCACCTTTGAAGATAGTCTCTGGGCATCACATCAAGGTTCTGGACCTTGGACCGCTAATGGATTTGCCTTCTTTACCCCCGAATACTATTTCCAAATTCACGGTATCGAAATGGCAGCTGATCAGCAACATTGAGTTCACAAGGGATGGCAACTTGCTTATTATTTCTACTCAGGATGGCAAGGTCATCCAAGTATATCAATTAAGACCTATTCTGTCTGTTTTGAAGGGTGATCCCGTTGCTTTGACAGATGATGCAAGACATGTCGCTGCAGAGCCCTGGCACGTATACAGCCTCCGGCGAGGCCGTACATCTGCTGTCATAGACAGTATTGGCGTCTCCAAAGATGGGCAGTGGATAGCAGTGCGAACAAGGAACCATACAGTCCACATCTTCACAGTTAATCCATGGGAAAACCTGACTACAGGAGTCATCTTGATGGGAGGGTCCAGAATACTATCGAGCTCATAAGTAGTTTAGAATCTCCATTTTTAATTCTCCGCTGAATACCCGTGCTGAATCAGCAGCCATTGTCAACCGATGTGATTCCCCTGGTGCAACTTCGCTTCACCAAATCACTACTACCAGAGCACTCCACGGCACCGCTCTCATTCACATTCATCACCTCATCCAAATCCTCTCTTCCCGCCAGCCTCTTACCAGCAGCAACCCTTGCCATATCTACCAGGTTGTGATGTAGTATTACAGCTATCCATAGATGACCCAACATTGTTCTTGCCATGTATAACTTTATAATCTGTCACACTTTGGCTTCATCAAATTCATTTTGGCAGGCACACTTTTATTAGATTGACCAATGTATTCTATTAAGGTCCAGATTTGCCATATTATAAGTCATGCACCAGATTCTTCTGAGTCTGTTCGAAGTAACATTGCAGAGCATTGCAGTAATAAGAGAATGGTGCAGGCTTCGGAAAATCAACTTGACAATTCAAGAAATGTGTGTATTAAACAGCTCAAACAATCAAAGCAACAATCATTTTATGACTTCCGCCAGAAGGGCATTCTCAACATCAAGAGCATCTATTGAACTTAGCATTCTCATTTCAATTCAGCTTGGCATGCCTTTGAGCCCTCCCCAAGTCCACTAACCCATGGGCTTGCTCTCTTTGATGTAGAATCTCCTGGAGATCTCAACGAGCTAGATTAAATCACATGAGTAACTTGCAACTAGCTGGTCAATTATCATGTCTAAACATACCATCTACATGCCTCTCACATCTTGTCCGCGGGGCAACATTTGAAGTAAAAGTGATACCCAAACCAACTAAAGTATTTGACATTGTTTGCATGCCATTGTCTAGGTTGAATGGAGAACAATCCAAGAATTGGCGTAGAGAGGCGTTAGCCTTTGGTTTCTGAATGGATCCCTTGGCTGGGGGTAATCCTGAAGGTGGCATGAAATGCAATTGTGATTTATGGTGCCTAGCCTCAAGGTAGGGTTTCTGAAGGATATGAGAGGTGTTGGGGCTCATTTGTATTATCGCTGTATGGGGTAAATGAGCACACTTCATTGGACAATACAAGAAATCAAAAATTTACCCTTATTGAGTGTATTAAAAGTTATAATACTGCTGTGACCCTGATATTTGACGAAGTCACCTGCCTCGGCAACACCTTTAATCCAAATGATATTAAGGGATTTGGGTGTATGCTTTTCATTCATAGACTGAAGAACCGGCGATGGGAACAAGGCGAATTCAATCTGGCGCTCAGGTTCCAGTAGATTGGCGGCATTCCAGAAAGCTTCTATGAAAGTGCCAACTCTCTATTGCCCGAAGATCAGTTTCATTTTCATGTAATGGCTTCTGATGCTACATACCAGGGTGCAGTACCAATGGCTGAGCTCATGTTTGAAGGTAGCATCAAGGACAACCTTTAAAGCAAGTTTGATGTCATCTTGGGCAGCTGCCCACCTGTCGACATAAAGTTTTGTGATACAGATAAAAGGCCACATGGACGGTGATCTGTGGTGAAACCCATAACCCTGGCTGATAGGCTGATCGACAACAGCTACATTCAGAGGATTGTCATGAAGAATGTTGCATATCTGGTGTCGTCTTTTGACAATGATGGTTGAGCTTGTTGCAATATGCCATTGCAAATCTCCTGTGAATACAGCAACATATGCGTCAACAACAGGATCACAGAATCCGGGGGTAATGAGGTCGTTTAAGAAATCTTGCCAGAAGATGCAGAAAGGGTGTGTAGTGATGTGCTGGGCCCGGCTTGGGCTGGGCTTTAGCAGGCTCAGGCTTGCCAAAACCCAAGCCCGACCCTGAGCTGAGGGCCGGGCCTGGCTTGGGCTTGGTCGGGCTCAAGCCCGGGCTTATGTCCCAAAGGGGAAATTGGCTGAAATATTACATTAAAATACAGTTTAGCGTGTCAGAATGCACCCATGGACAACCACATAATAGCACTCACCGCAAGTCATGTCAGGTTGCTCGTACTTGCAATCGCTGGCTGACTGGTAGTCCCAAACAGGTAACATACAATATTGTTAGGGCTGTCCACCGTAGCCGTACAAGCCGACTATACAGTTCCCGTAATACAGCCACCATAACCATCCCATCGTAGTTCTGGTCTGTCGAGTGTTAACAATCTGAAGCTGGATACAATTTGCACCTTAATGATTCCATATACACCGTATAAACCATTTGACGGCCGTCAAGCCAATACCATACTGTCGGCACCTAGACAACACCCCGTACGGCACTGCTAGAAGACGGCTGTCCACCATATGACAGCTGTACTCTGTACAGCTGTAACCGTATACACTCACTGAGCAGGACAAGTTTATCTGCAACACGCCTAGACACTTATCACATTGTGGTATTGTTTGTGGTCACGTGCCAATATCAACCACAGGGATCAAATGGGGATAGAATAATGTTTTACCTTTCCGATCTGCACACCAGGTCACTTAATGTATCAAAGCCCAGGCTTGAGCCCTAGGCTTGGGCTTCAGAAATCTGAAGCCAGGCCCAAGCCCATTGCAAGCCCTTGTCAGGGCCCGGCTTGGCTCGGGCTTGAATGGGCCCGGTTCAGCAGGCTCAGGGCTTGAGGCCCAGCCCAGCACATCACTAGGGGTGTGTAGGAGACAGATGGGCTGTGGGTACTGTTCCTGATTCAATATCAGCTATGGTAGATTCAAACAGTTCCCCCATAGAAGTGGACGTGAGAGATGCCATAGTAGTAAAGTGCAGGGATGGTGATCAGTTAAGGGGTTGAAGAATGAAGGCTTGACATTAACACAACCAAACAAGTGAACCTTGTCATCTCGCCTAATCTGTCCGTACTGAATCTGGGAGCAATAGATTCATAGAACGTGACCGCGTCACAGTGCAGCTTCAAATGCTCATCAACACCGTCCATGTTGCCCCCGCACACACCCCCAGGCCCATTGACTTGTCCCTGCTGCACCACACATCCCGCACCCCTTCCGACAACTTCTTCATCATCAAGCTCTCCTTCAACTACAATTCTACTTGGCCGGTAATTATGTCAGAGTATCAAAGGGTTTTGATTCCAGGTTTGATCACCCACCCCACAAGATGGTGTGCAATCTAGGAGTGCAAATAGGATAATGAGTCAGTGTTGGTTGGCAGGTTGACTTCACCGTCTAGGGGACTGTTGAACTCAAACAGTGCGGCACACTTCCTGGTTAGTGATCACCATCGTTATATATAAGGCAAGAGTTTAAAGTTTTGTCAAACATCCTCAATTTACTGATGTAACGAGTCTCAAATTTACAAGATCAGCTTGAAAGGGCTGCCATTTCCACAACAAGTTTCACAATGTCTGCAGTTCAGAACTTGAATTCTGCTTTTGATCTGGAGCAGGATAGGTTCGTGGGCCTATGCCCGGGCCAGTGTTAGCAACTATGATAGTGAAGTGACCATATACTGTACCTTGCTTTCCCTGCAGACGCTCTGAAAGAAGGAACCCACCTCCACGAGCATGTACTATATTCTGGGGTTCAATACAATGCAGCTTACACACATCTCCCTAAACCCATTGTAACTGACAGGAAATAGTGTACTCACCTTTGTGAGAACTTAAGTACTTAAGCTTAAGCTTGTGGTTATCAACGTGTGGCTGCAGGCCCCCCGCCTATCCTAATAAAGGTTACATCCTAGTGCGGACAAATTTATCTCTTAAAAGAGCATTATGTTAGATCTCATTGCAGATGGATAGGCCAAAATTTTCTACCATGTACAATCCCAGCTGCGGACAATTTGCCCCGTCTGGACCAAGGTCCAATCAGTCATGCGGACGAACTGTTCATGGCCATAACTTTGGTTTGGTATGTCACAAGCTTAGTCAACCAACACTTGCAAATATATTATATTTCCTACACATTAACCTACTTGTATTAACTGCATGGTCCCCGGCACTTTCAATAGCCCGTAGTCAACATCGTGTTAAACCTGTGTTAAATGGTACATATAGATGTCAGCATACTCCCAAATATGGCATTGCGCCTGCCTCGCATCACGTCAACATCCAAGCTTCCAGGATTTTACACCAAATGTCGTGATAAGGGTTTCGGTGATCACTGCCTCTGCCTGGCACCCTGGAATCCCAAGGTTGGCATTACAATTTCAGCTGGAGTTGCACCAACCAGCAACATTTTTCAGGTATAGCTTAGATATTGTCAACATTGCTTTTTCTGTTTGATGAGACAACACGCAAGCCACCGCCATAAACCAGGTTGAAAGAGACGAGCACAAGAGCCACTAGATATTATGCGGACGGATTAATGACATCACAAGGTCCGATATATAATGCGGACAATGACCGTCAGTAGGCAGGTCACTGCATCCGGAATGCGGACGAAAGTTAGGAAAATTTGCCCAAGCTTAATGCGTACGAATAAGCGCCAAGACGGAAAGAGCCAAAATCGCCATTTTAGGATCGGACCTCTGGGCCAGCAAACATGACCACGTGACCGCGTGTTCTGCTGCAGCCTCGTTCCGTTGGCCGACTCATCGACACATTCATGTCGCCCCCGCACACACCCCCAGGCCCCGTCGACCTGTCCCCGCCGCGCCACACATCCCTCACCCCCTCCGACGACTCCTCCATCATCGAGCTCTCCTTCGACTACGAATTCGACTCCGCCGGTAATTATGTCAGAGTATCAAAGGGCTGTGAGTCCAGGTCTGACCATTCCAGTCCACCCACCCCGCAAGATCCTGTCCCAACTGGCATAACCAGAGCCAAGTCGGCCTTGGTTGCCACGTCGACTTCGCCGTCTGGGGACTCACCCAGTGCGGTGAGGAGAGCGTCTTTATCCCGCTCAGAGAGTTATCCAATCATGACCGGGGCGGAACAACAGCGCTCTCAGCCCCCCACCAATCCTGCTGCTGCTGCGAGGTCTTTCCAAAGAGTCGTATCAGGTTCTGTATTACCTTCCGCCGCCCAACAGGCCTCCACTTCAACATCAACAACAACACGCACAACAACAACCAACAACCTCCGCGGCACCTCAAGCAGGAAAATAAGCGCTCGCGCTGCTGCTCTACCCCAACCCGGTCCACAGCGCGTGACGATCGAGCAGTATAGAGAGATGGACGAGAAGATCCGGATGGAGGATGAGGAGATGAGGGTGGCGAGGGAGAGAGAGTTGGCGCTGCTTAAGAGGGAGAGGGAGGAGAAGGAGAATGTGGGTGCTGGTATGGGTGGGGATGGGGAGGGTGAATATCCGGTTTATCAGTCGAAGCACCAACAGAGGCAATCAGGCCTTTCACCCCGCCTCGCAGCACGCTCCGCATCCACCTCCCAGATCCAAAACCAAACACAACAAGCCCCATCCGAGGGACTCGTATCGCGCATCACTTCAGCACCTATCCCCACCTCCACCTCCTCAGGACGCCAAATCCTCCCCGGGCCCAATAGGGCAGGCCGGATATTAATGGGTGCTAAATACACCGCTTCTTCTTCTTCCTCCGTTACCACCACCAGCACCGCTACTACTACCTCGTCCATTGCGAATGGTGCAGGTCAAAATGGCACGGGTATGGGAGGCTTCGAAAGGATCAACGAACAAGAGCCATTCGAAGATGCGGGAGACCTAGCTGGCGTTCTTGATTTTTATGGACCAGAGGAGACCGATATCGGTGCGTTTTTCTTTTTCTTTTTCTTTCAACTTGCTCTTTTACTTTATTATGGGTTTTTAACTTCTTATGATTCAATTTATACAGACGAACCGCCCCCGCTCCCGCTCGCCCCGTCGAATGGGGTGAAGCATAGGAGTTATGCATTTGGGGTTGCCTCTTCTGGGATTACTGGTACTGGCTCTGGCTCTGGTACCGGGATTGGGACGCGTCCGAGGAGGTCTGCTAGTTTGAGTGATGCGGGTGGTAAGTTTTCTCCACTCCTTATTTTTATTGCTTTGAAAATGCGACTTTGTGGCATACGCCCTCTAAAAAAATCTCGTTATATCTCTATTCTATTTTTAATTCATTCTTGCCATACTTTGTTTCCCCCTCACCCCTTGTTGGTTTACGTAACCGCCTCATGTCTCACTAATTCCAATAAACAGCCGACGAACGCCAGTCCTCGCCTCATCCACCGACCGCCGCGTCGAATCAGTATATGAATCGACCGGGGTCGAGTCTTGGGATTAATGGGTATGTTAATGGGAATGGGAATGGGGTGAATGGGGTAGGTCGGGCGAGGAGGGTGACGATGGAGGAGAGGTATAGGCAAGAGAGGGAGAGGGAGGCTGAGTTGGAAGGTGGGTTGTTGTTCCTTTGTCGATACGTTTGTGTGTTCTGGATGCTGATGGTGATATTTTGATGATGTAGAGTATGAGAGGCAGTTGGCGGAGGACGCTGCTGAGGCTGAACGTACGTCGTGTTTTTATATTTTATATTTCCTTGCCAGCTGAATGGATTGTTATTTGATTGATTTCAGGACAACTTCAACAGGCTCTCGAAGACGACCCACCACCGCCACCATACCAACATCCGCAGCAGCAGCAGCAGCAACAACAACAACGCCAATCCCCCTCACCGACACACCTAAGCCTAGCCGCTCACTCCCATATCAGACCAAGTATATATTCGCATCAACGCAGGGACTCCGATACTCTACGTAACCTCCCCACCTCCGTGTCGACACAGTCGAATTTAGGGACTTCGTCTTCACCTACAGTCGTTGATCATGGTTACGGACATGGACACGGCGGGCATGGGAACCAGCGACTATCGCCCCCTACGCGTACGCAGCTCTCGAATTTACAGAATAGACAGAATAGCCACAAGCGAAGTCCGACTGCGCCGGAGGTGTCGATGGGGAGTGGGGGCGGGAGTGGGATGGAGAGTGAGCGGGAGAAGGAGAGGGAGGTGAGGAGTAGGCAATTGCAGCAGCAAGCACCACCGCCGAGGCCTACTTCTGTACCTGCGCCACCTCCTGCTAACCAGGCCGCCGCCGCTCCCACTCCAGTGCCAAGTCGGCAGCTAACCGTAAGTCCTCTCCACATTTCAACACACCCCCAAGGTCTTATACTAAGCTCTTTCATGCACAACACAGGTAAACAAAAAAGTCTACGCCCGTCTCGACATGATCGGCAAAGGCGGTTCCTCACGCGTTTACCGCGTGATGAATATCGCGAATGAGATCTACGCCATCAAACGCGTTTCGCTGGACAAGACGGACGTGGATACGATGAGCGGGTACATGAATGAGATCGCGTTGCTTAAGAGGCTGGATGGGAATAATAGGATTATCCAGTTGGTTGATAGTGAGCTCCGTGCTGGGCCTGGGGGGAGTAAAGGGCATTTATTGTTGGTTATGGAGTGTGGGGAGATTGGTGAGTTTTGGTTTGCTTTGGTTTGGGAGGAGTGAGCTGATGATCGGCTGTGTTAGATCTGGCGAGACTTTTGCAAGAACAGCAGAAGGAGCCGATGAATATGGTTTGGATATCATATTACTGGCAACAAGTGAGTTCTCCATGTCCGTGTTGAATTGCGGCGTCTGACTCGTTCATTGCTTTATAGATGTTACAAGCCGTGCATGTCATACACGAAGAGAAGATCGTACATTCTGATCTGAAACCAGCAAATTTCGTGCTGGTCCGTGGGCAGTTGAAGTTGATTGATTTTGGGATTGCGAATGCTATTGCCAATGATACGACGAATATACAGAGGGATCATCAGGTGCGCCCCGCGGTTCTGTTTTACTGTGGCGCGTTTTCAGGGCTGATGTTTGTTTTTTTTGGTTGTAGATCGGCACTGTAAATTATATGAGCCCTGAAGCTATCGAGCTTCCAGATGGCATGCGGCGCCTTAAAGTCGGCCGACCATCTGATGTCTGGTCCCTAGGGTGCATCCTCTACCAAATGGTCTACGGCCACCCACCATTCCAACACCTCTCCGTCTTCCAAAAGATGAAAGCCATCCCGGACCTAACACACACCATCGACTTTCCAAAACATTCTACCCCGTCTATACCAACTCGGTCATCGGGTCAGACGACGATCACACCCAAAAGACTGGAACATCTGAAAATACGTGTACGTGGGGATGTGATTATGAGTATGAAGAGTTGTTTGTGTCGGAATCCGAAGGAGAGGGCTGCGATTCCTGAATTGTTGGATCAGGATTGGTTGGCAATGAAGGAATGTGAGTTTTTATATTATATATATATATATATATGGGAGCCGACCATCCGTGTTTTGTGTTTGCTGATTTTGTTGCTTGTGTCTAGCGGAACCTCCTGCAGCCAAGCCGGAATTGGCGCAAGACGAGACGATCATTAATCCATATTATATGCGGCAGCTGCTCACTTATGGGATCAAGTTGGGCCAGCAGAGACAGAATGTAGATATGGATCCTGACCAGCTACTAAAAGAAGCCGAGGTTCGTTTTCTTTCTCATCTTCCCTGATGCGTGTCTGACTTTTCTTCGTTTGAAATAAATAATAGCGTTTAGTGGCTGAACTTAAAGCGCTCGAATCATAGTCGTTCCTTTCGCCTTTCTCCCGCATCATCTTGTAGACTCCCCACGTAACCCTCGATGGACTCCTCCTGCCTTTGCTGTATGTGTATTCGATGCGCGCAAAATGCATGTACCGATACTCTGCTTCCCTCGTTTATGTGTTGTTCAACCAAGCTCCCTCACGTTATTTATTCTACGCATGTTCCACCCTCCCCCCACATCTTCAATGAATCACACTTATGTCGAACTGCTATTAGCTATTATCTCTTTCCTTTCTTTCTTTACCGAACACTCTTGGTCGTATTGTCGTCATTTTGGAAATCGCTGACATAGGACCTGGGTAGGCCTCTCATTCTCCATTCAATCATCTCTTTTTTTGTGCATTGTACATATACACCAGCTGCATGGTTAATAATATAATAGATACATAAAGGCTGTGTCGGGCCGGTGCCAAGATCAGGTAATTAACTGTCTCCTTCGAAACAGTGCTAGTGGTAGTATAGAAGTAAAGGAAGGTCCTTTTTTTGTAACTCCATGGAGCAGCTGGGTTCTACGAAGATCCTTTTGATTATCAAGTATCAAAGAATCATATCTTTTCCTCCATCCCGGTGGACTCGGCGTTTGACGGCACGGATTCGGTGGTTCGCGGGAAAGTGACCGGGGTCCCGTTGTGTGGCGCTGCAGTAATAATGAGCGTTTTATATTCCTGCCAGATCCTAGATATACAGAAGGAGGACAGCGAGAGAAGAGAGTAGCTCAGAAACAGCAGATATCCAAGATAATCAGGAAAGATGCAAAAAGCATAGATACAGCACTTTCTCGCAGTGCAGGGGGGGAAAGTTTGGGCGGGGCAAAAAAAAAAAAAAGAAGAAAAGAAAAGAAGGACGGACGGAGAGAGAGGTCGCCAACTACTTGGGCCTCGGATATGTATCGTACTCCACCTCCTGATCAATCGTTATTTTCACTCCATCCCGTCCCACATCAACACCATGCGAGCCAACCGGCAATATCCCTTTGGGCCCATTGACACTGCTCTTCCCATCGCTATCGCTCAAATTCCACTCACCTCCGCCTTCAGCGACTTTGCTAACCTGGCTCAAGTCGTATGTGTGTCCGGCCCCTACTCCACCATGGGAACGGTTCGTGGTAATGACGTGCGTGGAGCGGGAAGTGCCCGTTGCGGCGGTGGAAGCTCCGGCGAAGGAACCGCCGTAGACGAGGGACCCGCGGACGCTTAGGATGATACGGAGGGTCATGCTTGTGGTGAGCACGGCTGCCATGGAAGTGACGATGGTCTTGATGCTGTCATCTGGGCCGGTGGGGGTGACGATGAACCAGAAGAGCATGTTGACCATGTTGACGATCCAGATTGCGCCGTAGAGGTTGAGGCCGTCACGGAGCATGAGCTTCCAGAGGGTGATGGGTCTGGCGGTGCGGGATTGGAAGGAACGGAGGAGGGCAAGACCGAATGAAGCGCTATACATGAGGGTTGGCCCGATCCAGTAGATGCCCACCCAGTTGTGTTTTGGACCGGCAATGCAGCCTTGGCCTTCTAAGAGAGGTATAGCTATACGCACACGATCGTTAGTGAGAAAGGAACATGTGCGGACCAAGGGGGCTTACAGCGGTAGAAACCACAGCAGATCGCCGTGACGACGATTTGGACCGCAAAGAGGGCGCTAAGTGCCATCAGAACTGAACGGTTTTTGTCATATATTCCGTGGATACGGATAACGTGAACGACTGGAGGGGAGGGACAACCGATATGAGTTGTAGATTAGAGTGGGAAATTTTTGCAATCGTACCTGAGGTGGCAGCGAGAAGAACGGCGGTACAGATGGGCTCGAAGAGATAGAATTTTTGACATTGCTGAGCGGGCAGATGTTAGACTGGTAACCATCATAGTTGAGAGACCTACACTTTGCGTGAACTTGGTATCGAAGAATGCGACACCTTGAGATGAGAAATAAGTTCCGGCGGGCGATAAGGGAAAAGAGGATGAACATACCGACGACGATGAACTCGACGGGCATGAAGATCCTCAAGAAGTTATATAAGATTTTGAGGACTGGCCATCCGTCTTTTGCCTTTACCATTCTCCATGAGCGGGGAGAAAGGACGAGGGTGTCCCACGCGGCTACGGTAAGGGTACAGACGAAGAAATACTTGTGGGCGGAGAGATGGGGAGGCAGGTCGAGGGATGGGGGAAGCTGGGTAGCCATTACGCGGGTATGAGGGATGTGTGATGGATAGAGTAGAGATGTGGATGGTCGTTATATACAACCCCGAGGCTGTATCCACTGGGACCCCATCAATCAATCGCCCACAACTGCCTCCGTGATAGTGGCTGATCATCAACCACAACAATGTCCTCATCGTCGTCACCGACGTCCTCCCCAACGTCCTCAACCCCCTTCTTCACAAACAGCCCCTCAGCAACTTCAGCCCCAACCAGCGACAACACAGAGAACTCCTCCTCTCTCTATCTGCAAGTCCCATCATGTGCTATACAACCACCGTGGAACTCAATTTGAGTTTGTCTTTGCCCACAGATTTACGTTCCTAGCGACCCTGTTTCTCCTCCTCCTAATCTCCTGCGGCGTCATTCTCCGCTCTTTTATCCTTCGGCGTAGATTGCGAAGAAGCGTCGAAGATGCTTTAGCCGCCGGCGTGATTCTCCCATCAACCTTTGGAGCTCGCAGATCACGGAGGGACTTTGGCGAGAAACCCACGTTTTATGATGCTTGGGTTACACCCGGGGGCGAGAAATGGGAGTATATTATGGCAAGTTTCCCTTCCCTTTTTTTCTGTGGCGTATTCAGTCTAATTACTAAGGGTCCGCAGCCTATATCGGCACAAATTAAACCCAATCCTTTATCTGGGATATATACACCCAGCGCCGATACACCAACACGTACTCTAAAGCCCTTCGTCCAATGGAGAAGAACTCGCGGTACACCTTCCTCAACCCATTCCACCGCCCAAACTCAAACACCCTCTTCACCCCGCACGCCCAGCTCCATGCATGCAACCGACACGGAAGATGGCAGCGTACAAGTCTCCGTACTCGTCGCAATGCCCTCCTCTAAATCTAGATTTAAAACCAAGTCCAAATCGTTATCTGAGGATGAAGAAGCAGAGACAGTACCGGATGTGGTGGTTGGTGTTGTGCACTTACCGTATCGCGCGAGTGCCGCGTTATCGAGTTCACACATCGATGAGCGGGGTGATTAAGCGAGCCGCGGAAGCCTTTGGTCTTTGGTCGTCCCCGCGTTACCTACTTCAACATCCATCCGCACGCACACAAATGTCAAATTGCATTGTTTTCTTGCATTGCACAGAGGAACCTGTAATCTTCCCCTCGGCTCGGACTAGCTCAGACTCTCAGTGTACACATACATCCCACACTCCCTCACCAACTCACACCAACGCTCACGCGTTCGTCCTTCCGTTTACTCGCACAACCCCACTTCATCACAATGACTCTGCACGCGTATGGATGTTTGGTTCTACGCTTCATCATTTAATTGTAATGTACTTTGTTTAATCATTTTTATTCTTCCAGCTTTGAGCTGTGACTGTGCGTTTGAGTTTTGATGCGGTGTGGACTGAACAGTAATGCGGCCTTCGAGCGATTTAGCAGGAGAATCTGCATAACTCAGCACCTCGGCGTTGCTGAGTTGACCATGATTTATACATCCGTGGAGACACCGCACAAATCGCCAATGCCAGTTCGATGCGGTCGATACGGCGCAGCACGGTAGGGCCTGTGTAATCGCAAAATACATACAAGAATGCTAAGAACAATATTCTAGCGAATTATATGCATGTCAAAGCACGACCAAAGTCAAATCATGTTGAAACTGAATCACCCCAAAAACGAAACATCATCGCGATGCCACCCTTTCCCTTATCGAAACCTCTGTCTTCAAATGCTCCAACCAATTGTCCGGCTTCCACTGTGTCGAATAATCGCAGGCCAGGTCGTCCTCCGTGAAATACTCTGATCTCCGTACCCCGTTGCTAAAATCTATGAACAACACACACATGTTTATCATATGCACGGAGCCGTGGCGGTGCTGCTATTCGAGTTGGTCGAGACACTTGATGTCTCCTGGTAGATTGCGTACCATCTCGAACTCTATTGCGAGCTCTCTAGAGAACGCACCGAGACATGCTTTCCCTCCTGACTGGCTAAAGGGAACGGGAAATGTCCACTGACACCGCTAACGTTAAATTATAAGGAGCGGAAGTTGGTTGTTGATGAAACTTATGGGAAGCAAAGCGTGATTGAGATGAGTCATAAAATAAGACTTGGGGGTTCACGACCATGTCGAGCTTATGTGGATCCTGGAGGGCGAGACAGCGTGGTGGGTTGCATTCCATACGAAAGATGGATATCTTCTTGCATCCGTGGACGTTGAAACCCTGTGCCGGTGCACGCTTCGGCCAGTGAATCATAGTGCATGACATATTGAACGGTAACCACTCGATTGGTTGGCAGGTTCCCCATTTGGTGTGTTTATGCCTTTTTCTGCATTTCAGTCCTTCGGATGTGTTGCCACAAAGGATAGTCCTGCAAAAATGGACATGGAGGCTCCGTTAATGCCGGACACAAGCAGGACATGTTCAACCTACTTCTCCAGATAAGTCCGATCTCACAACTTCTCAGAGTCCACTGCAGAACTTGAGGGTAAGTCAAGGGTAAGTATTACCTGTCTTTTCTAACCTTTTTGAATTTGAAGTACTTACTGACAACTGTCCTTCGGCATCGGCGGCCTAGTGTACCATGCAATAATTTTGGCTGCCGGCTTTAATATCAAAATTTTCGTTGCGAAACTTATATAACCGGGCGGAGTTTATGGAACTTCTTGCTGTTGAAGTTCAAACGTTGGGCTTGAGGTCAAGCGTAATATGGCTATATTGGGCAGCACTTCCTGGTAACGACGTCCGATGGATTTGAATAGCGGCCGTACACATAGAGTTTTTATGACAACGAGAATCATTGGGAGGGTGAGTAGTGAGCTAGGAATGGTCGCGACCTCCCCGCCCTGTATCATTGATCCGAAGAGGCTTGTAGATGTCTGGTAAAATGGCAAGGTCAGTACAGTGCAATTTTGATACATCTTGCAAGTCAAACCCTTGCTAAAGCAGCTCTATAAGTATTATATATTTCGGTTCAAGGTTCGAACCGGTTCTTGAAAACCTCCCTCCTAAGAGAACCTGCACCCAAACCTGCAGATTCGGTCCAGCGGTTCGAGGTTCGAACCTTGGTTCCGGACCGAACTTCGGCAGCCCTAGTCATCAGGTCTTTCACGAATATCGAATCCATCGAATGGGATGGCGATAATAGGCGCGCCTACACTTTTGCTTGGTGTATATTGTGTCTAAATACAGCCTAATGGACAGATGCTGTTACGTTTGGAAATGTCACTATCGCGACGATTAAAGGCAACTGCGGGAGCTGTCCAATCCAACAAATTGAGTGGACCATCTATGTATGATAGGATACGAAATCATATGATGAATCGGCAATGGACAGTGTGGGAGCTACAATTGACAACATATAAATATTGCCCGCTTCAAGTTCTTCGCTCAATCAACTTCCGCCTACTCCCACCCAACAATGCAATTCTCCAGGTCCATCTATCTTCTCCTTTTCTCTGCATTGGCAGTCTCCTACACACATGCTGCTGCAGTACAAGACAGTTGTCAGACCAGTAAAGACTGCGGACCAGCTTTCTGCCTAGGTGACGGTGAATTTACGGTTGTAACATGCATAAAGTAAGTAAATAAATTACCTCCGTTGTCTGACGAGACCTTGACCAATTTTTGTAGTTCGACCTGTATGTGCTGTCCGGTTGGTGGATGCTAAGTTGACACACCCAATTTCGTCTTGCGGAATAGAAACCGTGACGATTGCGCCACATCAAGTTGCAGCTTACCGTTTATGTAGTCATTTCCAAACACATTTTTCTCATTAAAATTGACTCGTCATGGAAGTAACGTAGACAAGACGTTGCCTCAAGCTTGAACCACTTATGCCATTTTAAGTAGTGGTCCTTCCGTTTTCGGAAGTGATCAGCTCGCGCCGCGGCAGCACTGACATTTTCGACTCTGGCTCGAGTTTCGCGACCTATTAACATTTTGTCTCCATGGATCACCTTTAACGATAGTTTAATGGTCATAAGAATTTTTTAAATGGTTGAAAACGGGTGCGTGCAAGGTAAGTATCAATTTGCCGCTGAAATCCGTAAAAGGAAATGGGGTGTGTCTTTCTCTCGTGTTCCGCTCCTTCACAATTACGAAAAGTGGTGACAATGTGGCACTGACACCTGAGACATAAAACCTTACTTCCCACGAAAATATTTTGATTATCTCAATAAGAGATAATCTGATTAAGGTTTAACCTGCGTATGCGGTAAATAAGTAATTACAAAATCAGACTTTGTCTATTGTTTTGTCCTCCGAGCGCAATCTGATTGCGTCCGCGAAGAACAATTAGATTATTGATTGGAGAAATAATTAAATTTCATTATCAAGAAAATTTCTAATTATGGACGAGGTAAAAATGTAAATACATATTCTGATTCTGTAATGACTTATTTCCC